>OMLP01044604.1:6381-28822 GCA_900302685.1 Spondyliosoma cantharus
AAAAAAAAAAAAAAAAAAAAAAAAAAAAAAAAAAAAAAAAAAAAAAAAAATCTTAGTAGTTGCCAGTTTGTGGAAAAAAAGGTAAAAATGGCTGAGTTCTACGGGATGCACATAGCTTTTTGTGCTGCCATAATGTTATCTCAGTTAGCATTAGCAACATTACTCTATACATTATCTAGCTAGCGTTAGCAATGTTAATGTTTGCTGGTGAGTGTTGGTGTCACACCACACAATTAAGAATAAAAATTAAAAGGTTCTGGAACTTGGATTGGTTGGGAACTACGTTGAGCTAAGACAATGAGAGACAGGGTTGAAGTAAAAAGGGAGAACACCATTTATTTACAATAAAATGTGTATTTCTGGTAGGTTGGGTTTAAGATGATTGCAGCACAGCCTTCGATCAAGGGGGAAGCGGGGCAATACATTCCTAGGAAGACACAGCAAAGATTAAAACACGTCCAGGTAGATGGCTCATAATAAAACCAAAATATATTGAGAGGTCTTGTTACCTCAAATCCTCGCTGGACTCTTCTAATTAGGAGGCCTTGGTAGTACTCCAAAGGGGAAGGGGGCCCACTCTTCCACAGTCCCACACCGTCTGATGCCTCAGCCTTTATTGCTCTCTGTCTCCTACATCCTGCTGCTCTCTAGGGAAGAGTTAGAGTCAGAGAGAGACGAACAGGGAAAAGTATTCAACCTTCCTCTTCTTTTGGGAGCCAGTGATCCTCTGAGAGGCCCAGCCCAGCCCAGCCCAGCCCAGCCCAGCCCAGCACAGCACAGCACAGCACAGCACAGCACAGCACAGCACAGCACAGCACAGCACAGCACAGCACAGCAGCCTCCTCTTCACAGCCAGTCTTTACACTGAATGTCTGAAAAACACAGTCTTCATACCACTCCACACTAATTAGTTCATTTAATTCAGCTGTCACCTCCAGCTCCTCACGGTGCATTCAGGTGCACTGACACTGTAGGACATCCAGAAAACACACCAAGGCTGGTTCAAAACACCATGTTATGACATTAGTAACATTGCCTAGTGCACTAAACTGGCAACCAGTGTTGTAAAGTACCCAGTAGTCATACTTAAAAGTAAAAGTAAAGATCGTGTTAAAATATTACTTTGGTAAAGGTGAAAGTCACCTAACAAATAGCACTTGGGTAAAAGTTTTAAAATATCTGATATGAAAACTACAAGTTAAACTAAAGTATACATATATTTACATGCCTATGCTGTATACTATTGGTCAATCGATTATCGGCCTGGCCATTTATGAAATCTGATATTGAAGTTCAATCTGAAAAGTAACCAGTAAGTTAAGTACAGTACTTACAAACGTACTTAGTTACATTCCATCACTGCTGGCACCCACGTGAAGGGGCAGATGATGACAACAACTTCATTTTGTGAATACAAAGGTGGGGGGGAGATGGAATTTTGTTATCAGCAACACCATTAACTTAATTCTCAAAACTGTCATTGTTTTGATTTTGGAGCGAGAGAGAAAGGACAGAGAGGCGATCCATTTCAGAACAGGTGAAACAATTTCTTTCACCCTATCAAACAGCTAGAACGGCTGCAATGTTGAGGTGGAATTTCAATTACAAGATTAGTTGCGAGATGGTTGCAGTAATTGCATGTGGCATTAGGTCATTAGATCTAATGGCCTGCGTTATGTGGAAAAATGCAAGTGTGAATACCGAGAGCCAATTTGGAAGGCAGTCTTCGCTCACCGGTAAATTCAGGTCATTTGAAACAGCTGTGCACGCAGACACAAAATGAGCCTTGTTAATTTTGTGAAGTTTGGGGGTTCGAGAAGATTAAGAGTTTGTTTATATGTGCGGATGATTACTGGGACGGCTCTCACTGACTGGGTCGAGGGATTAGAAAAGCAGAAGAAACTGAAATGTAAAATGGTCTGTTATCTCGTGCCAGGGAGGAGCATGGGCACCAGATGTTATCTTTATGTGGTTAATGGGTTATCACATCTTGGGCGCACAGATTACAGATTTATTGTCCTTCTCTTCCTCTCTTAGATATTACTGAAGTTTTCATTATCTTGTCCGCACGCTGTCACCTCAATGACTCAGCTCCTTCTCCTCAGCCAGACGCATAGTCACAAAGCAGCTTAGTTCCCGTCACCTCATTTACCCTCTCACACCAATCTTAATAGCTCCTTATCGCCATAAACATATCATTGAATTCCAGCTATGACTTTCCGGTTATTAACTTTCATACTGCAGAGCTAAAGCGGATGGGAAGATGGGGAATTTATTTGGCCATAGTGTGAGGATTAGAAATGGTTAATGGTTGTTTGGCTTTAGCTACTTAGAATGAGATTCTGAATGGCTTTGACAGACGCACTTCATCAAACAATATAATGGATACCGAGTCAGATGTCAAAGAATCTGCAAAGACAATCAACCAAGAGGCTGGATTTGGTCTGGATCATTTAGCTAGTATATACCCGAGTGACGCCACGCTGACACATCAGACAAGCAAATACAAGAGCGGTTGAACATTATATTGACAAATTACTTGACTTTTACGCCATTATCACATTAAATCGTCCACCTGATCAAGATGAACGTCATCACAGCTGCCGGCTTAATTGCTAAACTAACTTGAAGTTGGTGTCTGCTTTTTTTCCCCCCTGTCCTCTAGCCACTAAAGAAACAGCCGAGCAACAAACTGGGATTAAAATACACTCTCTGGGCCCATGTGAGCTGTCAAATTATCATGCACAAATGTAAGTGGGATCATGTCAAACGAGCGGAGAGCCTGATATTTATAGTTATGTAATCACCCAACAGCCAAAGTCCACAAGCATGCAGCTTTCTGAGAAAGTCAGTCCTATATGTGGTGGACATTAAGCCCTGGATATCCCTTAGACTGGAGCTAACATGTATGCCGTGATTTCAACATGACTAAGAGTCCACAGCCGTGTTTGTAGCTCTGTGGGGCTTAACTGAGACACAGTTAAATGCTAATGTCAGTATGCTAACATGCCCAAATGTGCGCGCTGCTTATGTGCTGCTGTTTAACATGTCGAACATCTTATCATGTATCAGCATGCTAAAATTAACTATTTAGCACTAAAAACAAAGTACAGCTGAGGTTGACGGAGGTAGTTTTGAAGGTATAGGTCATAGGGCCCAGACACAGGCCCTCTATGGCACAAATTGTGTGTCCTGTTTGCCATCGGCACAAGTCAGCCCTTTTTCATGACTATGTTGCTGACTGAGCACTTTGAATTAGCTGTGGAGCCCATCGGTGAGAGAAATCACTCTTATTGGCTGTTTGTTCTATCCAAATCAGTACACGAGAAGATAAAACAGAAAAAGAAAGGGAAAGTTCCTCCTATCCATGATATTACCCATTTAGTGCCTCTCCCAAGTCTCTCTGCCAGTAGCCTATTCTCGGCTATAAAGGTGCAATATGTAAGAATTGGCCACCTGTCTAATTAATACTTAAACAATACTAAATACTTTATACTAAAACAAACGCGGCAAACAATGCTGTTAGTTAGCTCTGTTAGCCATGTATCTAGACGGATGCATGGCGTGCAAGCTAGTTGGCTGTCAGCTCTAGTCTTTTCGGTGTTTTCAGGTGCAGCTTTGATGCAAGATGAGGCAACCCAACAGTTGGGCTTTGTCACCACTACTTAATTTGGTGTATCTGGGCCCACAAACCACATAATGGCCAAAGAAGTTAACCAAAGTTATTACAGTTCATCCTGTAGAAAATACAATGGTCACCCATCCAAAAGTTGTCAAGACACGGCTTATAAAAACAGAGTTTTAACCTAATGTTGACACTAGAGGAAAAGTCAGGGGATCACCAAAGTCTTCAGGATTAATCCTCTACCAACAGTGTCAAATTTAATGTGGTTTTGAAGTCTGGACCAAAGCAGTGGACCGTCAGAGACAGTGTCATCCCTTGAGCTGTCCCTTAAAAACACCAGGAAACCAATGAGTGGCTGGGGGAAAAATCCATTAAAGCCAATGGTTTGTCACTACATGCTTGACTTATACTTAGAGCTATTAGCTGTGTCACTTCTGTCAATGCAGTGGTTGTGTAATAAAGATGTCAGATGTGCTGTAAATAGAAACTGCGCTTTAGTCTCAACCAAATGTGGCAAAACACAAACGCCCTGCCACTGAAAAACACCAGATTATAAGATTTGAAGTGACTGCGGCTCACATGCAGTGCAGCGTGATTCATTCCACACAGTAAATCTGCTGTTCAAAACATTACAATGAAGGCACATCACATGTATAATAGATCATTTGAAACATCAGGTTCATCCAAGTTTTTCTAGAAAAATAAATCACCACCGCAAAGAACTAGTGTTATATTGGAGACCCCTGTAGATTTGTGTGGGTGGAATCTAAAACACAGCATGTCCTGTCCATAAGATCTGACAAATACACCATCACCTATTGATCCTCAGACTACACACACCCATCTGCCCATCCCACGGCCCAGCAGAGCGTTCCTGTCATCTATTATTGAACAGAAAGCCTCAACCTTAACACCTGAAGAATTGCCACTGACTGATTTAAAACTCCGTTGTGTGAATCTGAGGCCAAACGTCTGACTCTGGGTCCACATTTGCATTTATTTGATCTGAAACTTTAGTCGTTAGAGTTAAAGAGTTGAAAAGTTTTTGGTGACAGTGAACTCAAATGTGCTTCTCGTTTGTTCTCACAGTGAGAAATTCTTGGCAGGGGGAGCTCTCAGAAGACCTAACTGTGCTTTTGTTCCACCAGGTGATCATGTTTTATATACCAGGGAACCAGAAGCAGGAGTTGGGATTAAAATGTGATGATTACAAAACAATCTCCTGATTACCAACCAAGCAATTGCCCCTGGGGTTCTGGCCCTACAGGGGGGCTCAAGGCTCCATTCACCATGTGAACATTAGTTGGCATTTTGTAAGCCCATTATTATTTCAACTTATATTCTGCTCACTCTGTGCCTATTCCTAATTAAATTTATGCTTTAAGGGCACCCCGCAGATTTTACACATGAGTACTCATTTAGGCGTTAAGAGGAGTACTAGTTGTATTTACACTTGTTATTATATCCTCTGTGGCTCTAGAAGTAGCTCATTAGAGAAAAACACTAGTGGTGTCATCAGTGTAGGATGCAGCATTTCCAGCCTGACCCACAATAGACCATATTCACATTGTAGCCATTTTCCTTTGACATGACGCTCAAATGTTGCACAGTGGTTTTCAAGGTTTTAAGTTGTATAAATGTTGGGAATCTAACTTAACTGTTGCAACTTCACTGCTTCCTCACAGACCACATTTACATGGCGGCCATTTTTCTCTGATGTCAAGCTCAAACACTGGGATAATGTGCCGCTGTGTTCTAGGTTACAAGTCATATCAAGTTACCATTTTGCTACCTTCAGGTTTAAATAAATGTGTCCAAGATGTATTGTTATTGCAGAGTTAATTTAATCCTTTACTATCGTGTTGTGCAATGTTAGCTAGAAAGTGGCTGAACGCTTACGTTAGCTGTTGTCTAACTGAAGCCAAGGGGTTATCTTTTCAGTTGCTGATCCATCAGAAGGCTATTGATGATGAAATGAAAGGCGTAAATTAACTCTAAAATAATGACGCACATGTTGGACACATCAATTTAAGACTTCGAAGTGACAAGCACTGGATGTAATCAAACAGTCATGTTAGCTAGGAAGTGGTTGAATGCTAACATTTCCTGGATATATGGCCAAATATCCCTCGAGATTATCAATATCGCCTTTTGAGGGGCCGTCCGAATGGAAACTCTCTTTTGTGTAAACGCATATGTTTACCATCATTTTGGCCAATCGTCCACATGGATCCTGTAAACGCAGCGCCTGTAAACACACTTTTTTGAAACCTGGTCTCAGGGTGGAAAAATCTGAAAACGCAGCCCTCGCGTTCTCGTGTGGACAGCGAATCCACATACTTCCTGTATCGATGACGCCATCGCCCCACCCCTCAACCTCTAGCCTTCGACCTCTGAACCCCGCGACGTCTCATGACAACAACAACAACAACAACAATGGTGGACTACATGCTTGTGTTCATGTTTCTTGCAACTTACTCACCTTGTAGTCGACTGTGAGTCGCAGCAGCAGTTCGACCTCATTATCGGTCCACACAAACGATTCTGGTTTCCTTGCACTAGCCATTTTCGTCTTCTTCTTGTTGTGTTGTGTTCGGTTTCTCCGTCTACTGTCTGTCTGTATACAGCGCGCAAACTTTATGCGCATGCTCCGTCTCTTCTTCTCCGTTTTTGGTGAATTTCAGGCGCCACCTATAGGCCTGGAATATGAACTACAGCGTTTTGAGTCATTTTCAATGGATCCGTTTGGACGCAAATGTTCTTGAAACGATGCCAAAGAAGACCGGGGAAAAAAGATTGTTTTGGTACGTGTGGACATGGTCTTAGTTTATACGACTTGCAATCTAGAACACAAGCAGTATAACATTTAAGCTTCCTACCCTGAGTGTGATGTTGGTGAAATTAAAATAATTTATCAGATTCCCTACGTTTATATGACTAGCATAACATTACCCCAGCATTTGAGCTTTTCATTCTGAGTGTGACAGAGGAAAAAGAGGCTGTCATGTCAATATGGTCCTAGTGGCAGAAAGCACATCTTAGCTTTTGTTGCACAGTTTTAATAATTCCTTTTAATTTGTCACTTGTGGGTCTTTCAACTTTATTAGTGCAATACTAAATTGCTGGAGTACTCCTTTAATCAGAGATCTCAATGCATCGAATGTCTGGGTAGGAGAGGTTAATCTGTGGTGCTTCATGGTACCAGAAAGAGTGATTAATGTTCGAAACCACATTTAAGTTTTCGAAAAAACACATTTTGAAACCACATTAAATTTTCAAACGTGCCTTTACATAAATTCATGAGAAAACAACATCCATCAGATGAAAATCCATGTTTTGTCAGCTACTCATCCAAACACTCTCATCTTCACTTTTAAAATTCCATTCCCCTGAAAGAAAAATGTCAGAGCGCAGGTCAGACGAACACGCCCGGGCAAGACTGACTACTAGTTAGAATGCTGACGGTAATTTTTAATATCACATCTTCTTATATTTCTCAGACTCCATTTGCATGAAAAAAAAGAGAAAAAACCTGTCCGGCAGTGCTCAGTTGCTAAAAATTCAAAATGTTTCAGCCAAGCAAAACATCGTGGTAATAGATAAGCAGACCATGCAGGGCATTGGCTTGCTGAACACAGACTTTTACCAAGCCTGTGTGTCTGTGTGTGCATGTACACACACACACACACACACACACACACACACACACACACACACACACACACGGTAACAGGCTTACCAAAGCAATCTCATCCTTTTCCCGCTTTGCTCAGCCTCGTGCTGGTCTTCTCCTCTAACACGGTTTAGCATATATAAAAGGGTATGTAATTTGCCACGTGCGAACCAGCCTGTTTTTCTGTGGGGGATGTTTGTTGTCAACATTGAGTCAGGCGCACACAAATTTCAAATGCAGTGGCATAAACTCCATACAGCTACAGCTGGGTCGATACAAATGGACTGTTATTATATGTGATTTGGGGAGGTTGTTTGGGGAGTTTTCAGCAATTGGATAACTCCCCCTACACAACAGAGTGATCGATCCGAAATCACCAGCCTTTGACTCATTCCAGTCCATGAAGTCTTATCGGACTGCTGTGACGACCCCCTGCCGAGGAAGGCTGAGCCCATACCTTCAGCCTGTAGATATAAACTTCCCTGCTCAGAGACAAACAAAATCAGCTTTGTCTCTATGGCTCCAGAACGGCAGAAGCTGCGCATGTGATCCTTACTGTAATGCGGATTTGATGTATTTGGCACCCAGCTGTCTCGATGTGATGTTATCTCGCATTTGTACTGTGAATCTTTGCTCGTCCCAGTGAGGCAGGTGCTTTGGGTTTCCAATTGTTTCCAAGAATTCAGTGCAATGGAGCTGCATATTAAGGAGCACAACCGTGGGCTGTGCATAGAGTCATAGCCTGAATGCCGTGAGGACAGATGCTGGCACTCACTATAAAGGCTCACGCTATCTATGGGTGCCATGAGTATTAGATGTCATAACATCCAGTCTGCTTTGGAAGGGAATAGAGGGTTAGATAAAGAGGAATGCACTCACCCATGAAAATGTGGAACCCTCAGTGTAATTACCTGGTCAATTAAAGCTTACATTTTTCAAAATCAGGTTCTTTCAATATAGATAGTAATAACACCATCACTTTCTTTTTTTTGATGGAAAACATAAATGTAAACGAGAGCTAAAAGAGAATCCTCACACACGTTAGACTCACAGAGCCTTGGTCAATTGAATTTGCCGCACTCCTGTAATGCAAGGCAATTTTTTATTAAGCAATATAATTAGAAGCGCTTTAAGTTGAAATTAACCTGACATTCTTTTTATGAAACCCTCTTTGATGGTGAATACCTTCAAGCTAGGGAGACCCTTGAGATGAGCAGGAACTGTTTCATCTATCAGATATCAGAGGCTATGAGGCAGCTCAGCCTGGTGTGTTGCTGCTGTTTGACAGCTTTATGATAGCAAGGCTGTTATTGTGCCTTTTAAATTATAATACAGTAATAGCTGGATATAACTGGATGCCAATGGCAGTGTTTACAGGCCTGAACTATGAAAGCTGACAGGGCAGATATCAAGTTTGTACACACTGGGACGGCGGCAGGGACTATATAATCCTTTATTTAACACATAAGATTACAATACTGAAAACAATAAGCTGAAACCTAACACATAATAGCATAACTGAGCTGACGGCATCATATAGCTCTTCATCAGAAAAATGACCACATAGGTCGACTGGAAAGCAGCGTATCACAAACCATATTTATATTTCTTGTGAGGCAGTGACCTCTAGTGGCTGAAGTAGTTAGAAAAGGAGGAAGTCAGTTGAAAAAGCACAAAGCGAGATAACTGAAGTAACAAACGTGTTCATAACTAAAGTAAAATAGTGATTTTAAGCCAAACCATGATGTTTTTCGAGACCTAACCAGGTATTTTTTCCCCTAACTGAGAGTAACGCAGAGGTCCGGTACTCCTGTCGCTGGTTAACTGCAATGTCCGATGTTGTTTTGAACACGGTGATATGTGTTGTTTTGAGACTGACTGGCAATCGTTCAGGTGCGAGAATGTGTTGCATCAGAAAGTGCTTGGTGGAAGTGTAAGGAAACTGAAGCTACAGTTACAAGATTTTTATGAAATCAAAATGATGCAAATTATGGTCTGCAGTTTATATGCAATAGTTGTTTAATGTACTTCCATTCAGGGTCCGCCACTCCTGCAAATTGTCTTCATTGCCTTGTAATCCTCATTATTTTATCTAATTGATAACAACATCTAACGACTGTTTAAACACTGTTTAGTGTGCATTCTCTTTACAGCAGCTGTATTGAATTACTGCTAATGCACACGGGGCATCCTACTGCTGCAGTTCCACACTGAAAGCATTCAACTGGTTAATGGTTTTCATTGACAAGCAAGCACAGAAATGCAATGTATTTCTGTCTGTCACCTGTTCTATCTGTTAACCATCCCCTGTTAGGGATAATTCGTGGTCGTACATCCAAAATGTGTCCACAAATGAAGACAATGGTGATTGGTAACTAGCTTCTAAAGAAGTGTTTGCTGCCCTCAAAATGGAAATGTGAAAACGTATAGTTTTCTTGTAGTTTTCACATTTCCTGCTTCCTGCATTTGTCTATCCTGAGGTCCACACACCACCTGTGACCCCACGGGGACATCTGATGGACAGTGTCTGCTCCGTATAACGGCAGAAGCAGCAGCAGATTCACAGCACAGAGTCACATTTTTCTTATCACATGACGAGATTTGACCGACAAGACGATGGTGGAGGATTTGATGTCGGGGCGAAGAGCAACAGTGCCTATTTGGCAATATTTTGGATTTAAACCCAACAGCGGAAGGGAACCTGATAAAAATTGTTAATGCGGGAGAAGGATTGCGCTGCGAGGTTTGAATGTTTTGCAGCCCGTCGCTGGCAGATTTTCATCTAACAGTTCGCTGTGACTGCCCCTTTCCAGTCCTATTACGCCCTGCAATATTTCAAACTGGTCGGCTGTCAACAAATGCAGAAAGTGACTCTTAATTTTTTTTTATTTTTGATGGACAATAGCAGTAAGTGCTGAACTCACTGACAGACACATTGCATTTAATGGAACGATAATAAACGATCATAATAAAAGCCAACTTGTGTCACACTGTCAAATGCTATTAATGTGATGCTCTTTTGTTTGCACTAGCAGTAACTTAATACATCCCTTACACTGCATTTACCATCATGTAAACACAATACAAACAATAACTATGATCAGATAAGCCTCATTTGTTGTGCTATGTATCACGCTTGTTTACTTGAGAGCACCTTTTGGATCTAATCACACAGCCCGACAATGCTCACATAGCAGAAGATGTCTAATGTAAAACAAACGATAAATCACATCTCTCTCCAGCTGGCTGTCACCAAGCGTTATCTGCCCGTTTCAGGGAAAAAACGTCTGTCCCGAATGATTAGGAGACAATGAGCGTGAGCTGTCGTCAAAGTGGGCTACACTTACATCCAACTTGTTAACTTGTTTCCTGAGCCAAGGGCCAACATTTCCAAACTTCAAAGAACTGTTTCTTTTTTACACCCACATTCTACTGTGAATCAAATAAGAGATAGAATATAATTGCCGGCCATGAATAATTCAGTTGCAGGATTTATGATAAGACAAAATTCTTATCTGGGCTTTCCCTCAAGGTCCTGCAGGAAGCTTTTTTCCCCGCATTTTGCATGGCTGGCTGCTCGTACAAGGTTTTGAGGTCTCTATCTGCTTGCTCTCCTGCTTCCTCTGATGCCCACCAGGAGAACAAAGTCAGCAGAATTCACACAGAGTGACATCGAGTCGCTGCCAACAAACAGGCTGCTTGCTCTGCAACAATGTGGCTCTGTAGATTAAGACTTCACCCCCTTCAAGCGCAACATGCAGGATTTTTATTTGTATTTTTACTTTTTTTGCCTGAATCCTTAAAAATACACCATCCTGTCCTTAATTAGCCATGTCTACAGTGATGAGGGCTTGGAGGGGGGCCGAGAGAACGCAAAGCAGAAACACAATCAACACGACAGCCAATGCCTTTGTACTGAGAGTGAGAGTGAGCACCAAAAAGGAAAAGTCGCAGTCCGTGCAAGACACTACAACAGCTGTCCAGAAAACTGGGATCTGCGAAAAATCTTTAGCACTTTCAAAGCACAACAAGAGTCCTCCCCTGTGTGCTCACTTTTCTCTAAAGTGACTTTTTCCCTCCACTAAATGTGTTGCTGTGCAGCCTACACTATAGGGTTTAACAATGACCTCAACAAAATTGTCTCTTTCTCTGCCACTCTGTGACTGCTTGTGAGAGTTGTCATAGTGTGCAGCTTACTTTACTTCAGAGCTGTCTATCCTGGGCTTATATCAAAGGGATAGAGTTTCTTAACTGTTGCCCAATTTAAAAAAAAAAGAAAAGAAGAAGAGGAGGAAGAAGAAAAGCCTCCCCCTACTATTCTCTGCACCTAAAAGTCACCTCCAGATATGTCTCATACACATTTGTATTTCATAAAAGGAGGGAAGGAGCGACGTGCTATCGTTGAAGCGCTTACGCCTACCTGTGGATTGATGGATGGGACAGGTCTTCAAGTTTAACATCAAGTACTTCCCCTTATATATCAAATCCATCCTTGTCATCTGAAAGTTTGTGTCCCCCCCTGCGATGATGGCCCGTGGCTTCAAGGCACTCATGGCCGATTATAGACAACGCTGAGTCAAAGCTGGGTCTCACAATCCATTTTGCTCTTGGCACCGTCTGTCAGACATCTTTGTTCTGATATTAAGGTGTGACCTCGGCAGTTAAGTGCTCGGGCTGACAGCGGGAGTCAGCGCTTTTCAGAAGTCTTCCCAACGTGATGGAGGGAGCTCTGAGGACAGCTGGTTTATGTGTAAGGTTGTCCCTTCTTTTAGCCGCCGCCTCACATACACAGCTGCATACATCAACTCACTTCCTGATGAAAGCTGTCCCCTTTGCCATGCAGTGCAACAGTTGCAGTTCAGGTCACTGACTCCCGAGGAGTCTGTGGTGATGCTAATTGGTTTGATGCTCTGATAGCACTATCAAAGCGTCTAACCGGTTATCATCTCACTCCTTCAGCCTTTTCCCTAAACGAATGAAGTTGTGCTTTTTTAAAAATGTTTTCAAATGCTATATCAATTACTAAAGATGTGCATGCATCTTTTACCAGGGTTATGAATTATTCTGGTGCCATACTGACTTACAAAATTACAGAATTACACATAATGAATGACAAAGTAGTGGTGAATTATGTTAAACTAATTCTCAGTACAAAATGCATCACTGAATGAAGCAAAGATCAGGCTAATATTAACTATTAATGAACAAACATGTGGTCTTACACTTCATGTATAAAACCACATTAACTTATTTTCTGTTTTTCAGATGTAACTGTTACTGACATATGATATTTAATGATAATATTTATGAATGATAACATGAAATGAATATGATGAATGAAAACAATGCCTACCCATGACATTTAGCTTTATAATGGAAACAGTTGAGATGCAAAACCATCAAAGTCGAGCGTCATGACCGATGTTGAAATGCACAGCACAGAGGACAGGTGTTTATCAGACAGTCATGATCTGTAACGTGGCTTGTTGAAGTTCAAGCATGTCTCCATCTTGACAACCGCTGTTGTAACTTGAGGTAAGTGTACAAGAGTCAACTTGAGGCCTATTGTCCAATCCAAATGAAGACAGTAATCTCTTTTGGAATCAAGCTAAATAGCGATGCAGAATCGCCTCAAGAATCATTTACGTTCTGTCTCTTATTGAGTTTTTGGAGATTATTTTGAGAGACCAGATTGAGATGGCCCAGAGTCGTATATGAACTGTATCTTCTCTTGAGAGACATGTTCTGTTGTTAAAGCAACTACAAGGAACTTTCATTTATTGTTAATTCTGGTACAAACGCCACAATTAGGGAAGTAAGAAAAAGGCTATCGGCCTCCAACTTTTCTCCCCTAGCATAAATTTGTTTTAAATTGGGGATCACTGTAACCCAGTTCCAACCATTCTCGTTCACAAGCACAGCACAACTGGAATTCTTAAACTTGTCTGTCTCTCTCTCTGGACAATTTACAGGTGGGTAGTAAAGATAAAAAATCAGCTGAGTTCAAAGATGGGCATTGTCTGTCCAAAAAGCACTCATGTAATAAAGCAGTAAAGGGTCGGAACGTGAACATGTCATTGGTAACCATGGCTGGTATGATCCAATCGCAAGATGGTCTCTGGTTTCACTGGTGGACTCACTGGAAGGGCTGTAAAGCGGCACTTAAAGGCTCCAGTATACTCGCCGCTCTCGACCTGTCGCGCGACAACGTGACGTCACGGGAGCGCTGTAACTATATATACTTGCGCGTGGTGGTCGCAGCACTAGTTGCAGTCTTCTCCTGAACAGAGGTGTTGCAACTGAGGAAAGGCTACCGACTTTGCTATTTCTACGCACTAGAAGAAGAATAAAAAGGTAAACAATGGAAGAACTTGCAGCAGCATTGGCGTCAATGACAACAGTCACTGGATGAGCCATCAACATTCCAGAGTGTATGGCAGCAGTTATCATATGAATAGTGTCCTCATGTGCACCTGGCTGTCTATTATTCTACACCACTGGCACACATTTGCACCTCTACCTGGGTGAGCCATCAACATTCCAGAGTGTATGTTTGTAAGTTAGTATCTATCTTAAAAACGTATCTGTTTTTATAACTTAATGCCGCTTTGAGCATTATGTCACACTAGTTTTTCAGCCACGTAATTTCACTTGTCTTTGACCACAACAACAGCAGACAGCACTTACGTAAAACCACGGTTTATTAGCAAACAGATAAACAATAAGATAAAACTTAACAATAAGATAAGATAAAAAATCGTGGAGGTTCTTCCACATTTTGCGGCGTATGGCCTCCTCCTTTCCAACCTTCTGGCATCTCTGTGTTCCTTCATTGAAGGATCATACAGATACCTGTACCTGCCCTCGAACTCGTTCATCTTCCTGTTTCCGGTTTGTCGTGCGCTGCTGAAAAAAAAAGAGTGGTGCGCGACCTTGTGCGACTGGCCCGAAATCCTGGCGTGGCAGCGAGATCTACCTCATTTTGACGTCACGTTGTTGTGCGACAGGCCGAGAGCGCCAAGTATACTGGAGCCTTAACTCTTTTTGTCCACTGGAATGGCACCCTATCATGTTTTATATACCATAGGGGCATCCAAGAGGCCACTGTTGCCCTTTTCTTTTACAACCTTAGATATAATACCATTTTTTCTTTTATAAACACAGCTTTTGGCAGGAGGCAAAGCAATGGGATATTGTATCTTTTTCTGGCTATGTATGTGTACCAATATGACAATGCTGAAATTAAGTCAACTTTATTTTTGCACCATTTCCACATCACAGCCTACAACTAACATATAACAATAACATCACTCTACTTACTTTTTCACTGCCAATGAACTTCAGTTGTAGTTTCTAGGGCTGCTAGTAGGGCTGGGTGATATGGCCTTAGAATACACAATATATATCTTGATATTTTCAAATCTACCCAAAAGCACTACACACTACACATAAATGCTGGGACAAATAATATCATTATATTTTTGACCAAATACCTTTATCTCGATATTGTGACAATATTGTAGATTGACAATCGGTACTTTCACAAAATATTGACACAATGAGATGTTTGAAAAATAATCATCAGTAATGAGGATATAATGACGAAGTGGATAAAGATTTGAACAAGTCTAGAACCACCTGGAAGATTCAGAAAATGATACCACTTCATTTTAATACAGCCTTTAAAACCAGAAAAAGAAAAAATAATAAGTAATACACATACGCCACAAATGGCACTGTCATTTTTCTGGGGTGGAAAGTCTCAAAAATAAATGTCAGATGTAAAAGAAGCTACTGTAGCGTTTGTTTCCCTGATGTAAAACGACTTGTCAAAATGTCTTGTAAAAAGAATTCAACTGAACTTTTTCTCATCCAAGTTTTATTGGATGTCTTGAAATATAAATCTGCCTTGACTTCATGACAATAAAAGTACTCATTGCCTATTTTGCTGGAGAGCATCACATAGCTCCAAGGCTCAGGGAGCGGTGACTTCTCATTCACATGCACAGGGCTGATAATGTCATTATAGCACTTCCTGACTGAGCCATCTGGCTTTATTGTTAATTGAATTCACAATTAGCGACACTAAACACAACAGCAAACTTCCCTGAAGTCCACTTAAATGTATTTACTATACAATACAATACAATACAAACGGTGATACAGGTGGTCTTTGTGGCCCTTCTTCATTGTTTTACAATGTAGAATAACCTCCAAGCAATATCTCACTGAGGGCCCAAAAAATGATGAAGGTCAGTCCTGTTTATGTTCACCACAATGGGCAGTTCAGAGAGGCTTTTCACACATCACAGTGGGCATCAATATTGCAGCAGGGGCAGCAACATGTCAAACTCTTTGCTTTGGCCCCAGGTGGGTTCTTGTGCTCTGCAGGATGTCCCGCACCAACAGACAGTTTAAGGCTGCCGTCAGACTCTATGTGTCATTCTGATGCTTCTCCTGCCCGAGGACATGGAAGCAAACACTGGTGTTCGCTTTTAGCACTTCAAGGTTCTTTGGATCTCCCCTAAAAGTGCAGCGCTGGAAGCTGAAAGTGTTGACCTGCGCTGGTCCCTGGGTATGCATTTGAAAGCACCTCCTGCCTCCGCTGTGTAACCCCGTGACAGGCATGCTCTATAGTATTCTAGGCCAGAGGCCTTGACAGAGAAGGGCTTTATCACCCGTGACATTGTAGCTTTTATTCTGGCTCAGGTACTGTACAGCTCACGTCCTCTTTATACAGAAGAGTGTAATCCCAACTTTTTCATTGCCAACTTTGACAAAGACACAAATCCCATTCACAGATTGTCATCTGACCATGTTTAAACCCCAGGGATGAAGACGTTCCTGCATCAGCTCGGACATTTCCTCGACCTGAGATATCAGAGTTATTTTGACTAGCTAAAAGAGAAAAATGACTGAATAGCTATTATCTTTAAAACAGTTGTAAATATATTAATGTATCCTTGGTAATTTGTGGTTTACATGATAATGAAAAACAATTATCATGTATGCAAAAAACATTTTCAACATTTTTAACCCTAACCCAGAACCATCAGAATTCATGTTAGCAATACACTTTAATTGCCTGCAAACAGTTTTATGTTGTGACAATGTTGTTCTCATGGTCTGGTTAGGTTTAGGCACTAATACAATAGTTAGGGCAGGGAAACGTCCTGACATCTCTGTGAAATACCTTTTTTTGTTGTTGATGAACAGACAATCAGGTTGAAACAACAAGAGGCGAGCTTTAGTGATGCAAGCTGTAATCCACCGCCCAAAATACAAAGTCCAAGCAACACAAAGGCAGGCGACAGAAAGTCAAAGGGAAGAGAAATACAAAAACTAAATGAATGTACAAACCAGAAAACCACGAGGAACAAATCAAGAACACAGGGCACGGGCACAGAAACTCAGGAGACACATGGATGAACACAGGATGACAACAGCACTGAGCCGAGGATGATTACCAACGAACCAACAAAGAGTGAGGGGTGGAGACACCAGGAACAGGGCAGTGCTAAGGAGAATGATGCGAGACAGGCGTGGGACAGGCAGTCAGACTGGGGAGGAACACGGGAGGGAAACAACACTGGGAAAGTGACAACAAGAGGATATAACTTCAAAATAAAACAGGAAATAGCTAATCAAGAACCAAAATCCTGACACTGTTTTGTTGCCAGAATCACAGCTGGAAAATGTCCTGACATATCTTTTGAAATGTCCAGTAGTTTCGTGCATACAGATATTGAAACACCAGCGCATACAGTCGTTTAAAGCTTGGCAGCCTGCTGTAATGTCACCACCTGGCCCTCCACCTTCTGTCCCAGCATCACAGTCAGCTCATATACATGTATTGTGAATGTGATATGACACTTCTGTAGAACATTTTTATTCTGACGATGGGGCTGTCAAAAATAAGTCTTTGCTTGTCAATAACAATTTATTGATCGACTGGCTGAAATACTCAGGCATTTGTGAATCTAAATGACATCGAGCCTGATCTCCAAAGAGTACTCGCTGATAATCTGATCCAAGCAGCACTTTCCTTTGTCACAGTCGCAGTTTGAGACACAGTGCCACGGTAACTTTTAAACATGTGGAGGTGAAGATTTCACCGATTACATTCCCCAAAGCAGACGTCTCAGGTGCGTAGGTTCAAAGACTTACTGAGAGGTAAGGTGACTGTGAGGCCTGAGGGAAATCAAAATCGAGGCCACTTAACGAAGAAACTGCTTTTTAGTGATAAAAAGGTGCAATAAAAGAAAAACGACGACCGCCTTCATTGAGATGCCAGAGACATGATGAAAAAGTACTGGAGTTACTCTGAGATTCAAACGCAGGTGAAGCTGAAAACAAATAAGCACAAACTTGGCAACCACTTAAAAGTTCTTTTTCTTTAATCTGCAACATCAAACGGGCTCCTCTAAACTTTACTGTTATGCCCTCTGGTCCATATAAAGTTCTCCTCTTTTCAACATTTTTGTGATCAATTCTTTAATGATTTTACTAAGAGCAAGAACGGGAAAAAACCCTCACCCCCGCCTCCTATCCCCAATCCTTTCTCCTTTTCCCACATGCTCCGGTAACAACCTGAGATAATAATAAGTGCAAAGTAAACATTGATCAGGCTTAATTAAGCCATACAGCACTCTTTAAATAATTCAATAATAGCGATAAACAAAGATCCACATATGACTGAATATTTTCAGAGTATTTGAGACAAAAGCAATATAATTTAACTTCAAACTCCGCTGAACAATTTTAGTTAACCGCAGCATCTTTACAAGAAGCCATTTAATGATGAAGTATAATAAAAATATAAAAACCCTAATGGCTACTGATGGTGCAATAAAAGACCCGAATCAATAACGGGGACACTTCTTGGAGGGGATCCAGCGGCTCGACCACATCGCTTGGCTCAAGACGCTCTGACACAAAAAATTATGAGCAGACAGAAGAGAAAGAGAAAGCTAAGGTCGTGTCCTATAAACAGTGTGTTGGCTTGGTGAGCCGCAAGGCTCCGACTCATGGACTTGGACAGATAACAACTGTGACTGTGTGGCCGTTTTTAAGAGACCTCTTGAGGCTTTTTAAATACACAAGTAATTAATACACAAGGGTTAATGATTATTGTACAAAGGCTCACATTTATTTCACTGTCCCCACTTAAACCCATTGAAACACACGCTGAATACACACACTTCCCAGCCATTAGAAGGCAGTGGGGGAAAAACTTCAAAAAGATTTAACACTTGGCATGAATTGCGAGTCTCGTATCTGGTCTACGGGGAGGTGTATGACATGCAGCGTGACAACTATTAGCATTTAAGGTGGCAAACACACACGGATCACCACTGTTGAACACGCTGGAAACGGATGAGCCCCACTCGCATGCTAATGGAAGCTCGGCGGAGGATAAATAATTAAAGACAGCATTACATAATGAATGAACTTCCTTCAAATGAGCATTGTCGGGTGTCGACGGGCTCGAAGGAGGATAAGAGGCAGGAGGGCTCCCGTGAGAGTTTGACAGTACCAGCGGGCCCCGTGGGACTGATACGGCCAAGTGTGCCCAGGGCCTCGAATTGCAGGCAGGAGATCAGAGGAACAAGTCTCTCACATGAAGGAGGGACTGGAGGATGGGGGGGGACAAGAGGGAGAAGAGAGGAGAGGAGAGGAGAGGAGAGGAGAGCGAGTGTGTGGAAGGGAAAGAGTGAGTGGAAACCGCGCCATGACTCAGAGGTGTTTGGCGGGGAGCTTTCTGCCTGGTGGCTGGTTGGTTTTTCATCCGAGTTTTCTCACCTTGATTAACACTTCAGGAAATTAGCAGGGGATGTGTGCAGGGCCTCGGGGTAGAGAGCCCCTCAGAGACCAGACAGTGTGTCTGAAACTTGAACTATGGGTGTAAAAAGAGCTCCTGGTAAAATAACAATGTAAAATTGGATATAAAAAGCTTTTCCACAGCAACCACATTATAAGTCTGTATTTTCCAATGGTGGGAAGCTTATCTTAAAGGACTGCACTGAAATTGATTTTGAAGTTCATCGCTGTTTCCATTTTATGCCTCCTTATACTCCTTCTACATTAGACATTTTACACTGTGTCCTAACAGCCTGCGAGCTGACTATAACGTAGTATTGTATATAAAAAATCTGTATATCATAACAGTACATCCCATCAATACTCTCTGTCCAGAGTGACTGTGTGAAATATGCTACTCTGTTATGAAATGTAGACAAACCACCTATTAGCCGTGCGCTCGAGATCAGACTGGAGACGTAACCACTCAAGGAAAAAGATAGGGTGAGTACTTCCTATCTTGTGTTTGTAGCTTCTAAACCGAGAACGTACATTTTCTTATTGTGCTATTGAGAAGTTTCTTTTCCCCGAAATGACATATTATATGTCCAACAGCAAGCAGGTTGTTATCATTTTCAAATAGCGATAGACTGCAGCACCGTAGCGTAATTGGGTAATTATCTGCAGGTTTGTTACTACAATAGGACTGAGCCTCCTTTCACATTACATATCCGAATAGTTCCTCCACCGCAAGTAGTTTTTCTTCTCGAGAAATGCTTTTGTGGAATCACCTTGGAGAGTAAAAGGTGGAAATTAGGAGGGTTTGAGTGCAGGTCCAGGGAGCAGTAGAGCCCCCGAGAGTCCTGACGGTGTGCAAGAAATTTCACAATATGAAAATGGGATATGAAAAGCTCATTGTATGATGACGGTTACAATTTTGAAGAAATCGCCTTACACAGAAAACGTCGGATAATTTGATTCCCACTCACAAAAGCAGCCCCTCGATGAGATAATTTCCTGCGCTGACTGACAACATATTCAAAATTGATGCTGATGGTCGACAGGTTGGTATTATAGGTCGGAGCAATCCTCTGTCACTGACAGGCTTTGTCGAGGCGCGCTTTCAACAAAGCACGCGCGTGGAATACAAAACACAATGGGCATGATGCAGAGGTGTACATTGAGAATAATGTTTACCCAACAACACATCAGTAACAGTGGAAATCAGGTCGTGATAATTGTCAAAGGAGCATATAGAAAGGCGTGACGCCAGTCAGCCGGCTTGTTAGTTTGCATGTTCATGTTAATTTCATCCTGTCTTTTAATGGGTCTGATACTTTAAACACAAGCTGTCCCCACAGACTCCACACTGTGATTTTCAATATTTAAATACTGCATCAACTTGATTTTTTTTCCCATTCGCAGCAGGCTGTTGGTGGACTTAATAGACTCAGATTTGTTTTATGTCCAACATTTTTTTACTGGGCTGTTTCTTGCTGATACTGCAGCTTTTCAAAGAGGCCTTCCAAAGCCGAGAAATATAAGACTAGTTTATGTTTCGACTGCTTTCCAAGAATCTCCCATATGCTCAGCGTTGCTCTTCCAAATGGCTTGAATTTTTTTTTTGTAGTATCTTGACAAAATCTCTTTTGAGGGATGTCTCTGAAGCCTGTAGCTGCTTCGTTGATGGGCCAGCCACTTTGCGGAAGGATGAGCTCTCACAGCCTGAAAAATGGTCTTTTAATTTTTGAAATCATGTGACATGATATATAAATGAACCCTCAACAGCCAGCAGAGGAGTGGCAGTCTTACTTGAGCAGCAGAGCTTTTGTTTGTGATAATTCCTCTGGTTAAGTGGAGTACTTGAAGTACACATCTGCGGTCAAGTTGTCAGTAAGTAGTAATTTTCCCACCGATGAGGTCCAGAGATGTATATGTATTGATGAAAAGTATGTAGGATGAGTAGTTGCCCTCTCCACAGTCAAATTATTGCTCCATCCTGAGCAGGACGTGAATTCCTACTGAGAGGCAAAGCAAACTTCTCAACTGTCTAAGTGGAGCAGTAATTGCCGCAGAGCTGAAGAGGTCTGTGAAGCAATCAGGACTTACAGGGTTATCATATGAATGGTAAGAGGCAGGGGGTTGCTCCAGAGAAGCGAAACCATATAGAAGCCATTTAAAGACCAGGTCACGCCGATCCCCTGAAATCTAATTTCCCGCCCGAAAAAGGGAATGTCAGAGTTCTGCTCCAGAAGCACTTTTTCCTAATGAACTATAATTACCTTTCATCTACTTTCCTCCCCTCGCTTCACACTCAGGTGTGGCTTGCGGTTTCTTTCATTAAACCCTCACACTTTCATTCAGCATGCTATTTGTAATTTTCTTTGACCTCTGCTCTGCGGCATAACCTTCAGTTTCATACATGCAATCATTAATCCTCTAATGTTAGAAAAGCCAGACACCGCGTGTGGCCACGCATGAGGCCAAGAGAAGTAGAGAGAGTGGTGCTGAATATAACAATGAATAAACAAGGATTTCTTTTACAGCCAATGGTATCCGGTGAAGGGCCTCAGAGTCTACATTCATTTGTATTTTTCACTAAGTGCATCCAGCCTGTTTGAGCTCTTCCTTTGTGTTATGTTTCTTTCCATAACCATGTTTTCATGGTATATCCATGGATATATTTGCAAAATTTTCCTTGATCCGGGTGGAGAACAAATTTAAAAATGCTGACGTCATGCATTCAACATATTCAGAAGGACACCAAACCAAAAATTAAACCAGCCAAACTAGTTGTGGTTCTATGGGGAGTCGCCTGCCTGGATGACTTCTCGGTCTGTTGCAGTGGCTTCCAGGTGACTTGTGAAAAAAGGAGCCACAATGTGATAATTACTAAAACTTAGAGGTGCTGGCAGGCTAAGGGCTAACTGCTTCTTCATGCTTCCAGTTTTTATGCTAAGCTAAGCTATCCACCTGCCGCTCCTTGCTTCATGCTTTGCATACAGACGTAAGAGTCATGTCAGTCTCCTCATCCAACTCTAACTTTTATAGACTATCAGCAGAATCTTGGCCAACCTATCACACTGGAAACATTTTTAAAAAAACTTTCCAAAACTTTTTCAAATGTCAGATAATAACTTTACTTGCAGTCCAACGGTTGGAGGAGCCCCACGGTATTGATCCTCGGGGACCGTGGAGAATCAGGCTGGTATGCCTGCGAGCATTTGATAACAAGGGATGTGATTGGCAATCGCCAGCCAGAGCGATTAGCTGTGTGCAGTCGCAGGCTGTATGACTACTAAAGCCTCACAAATTGAGAATCAATAGAACAAATATGAAACTCT
>OMLP01044604.1:28842-42095 GCA_900302685.1 Spondyliosoma cantharus
TTTTAAAAAAACTTTCCAAAACTTTTTCAAATGTCAGATAATAACTTTACTTGCAGTCCAACGGTTGGAGGAGCCCCACGGTATTGATCCTCGGGGACTGTGGAGAATCAGGCTGGCATGCCTGCGAGCAGCACTGTGGGAAAATCAAATGATTGTTCTACACGTCTCCTCTGCTTCATTGGGAGCAAAGCGAGGAGATTGTCTGGATGTCTTAAGCAGGGCCCTGCCTTGCAACGACGTGTAGGATTTGATAACAAGGGATGTGATTGGCAATCGCCAGCCAGAGCGATTAGCTGTGTGCAGTCGCAGGCTGTATGACTACTAAAGCCTCACAAATTGAGAATCAATAGAACAAATATGAAACTCTTCCCTTCTGCCTAAATGTTTGTAGTGTGTCAGCTTTCTCAAACAGCATGAAACAGACCAGATGTCATTTGATTCCCACTGATCCTTTGTCTAGTTTGACTATCATTCCTGCATAGCTGGGATGCAAAATGTTACTCAGAAACAGAGGTTGATTTACTATCATTATGGAGAATGATGCAGAATGTTAAAATCTTTTGGGCACGAGGTTATGAACACTTAAAAGCTTGTCTTTGAATTATTGATTGGAGGAAGAGGAGGATAAAATTAGAGATATTTTCCTCTACCTGTTCTCTAAGAAAAAAATGAGTATTTGGCTAAAAGCCCCAGATAAATAAATTATTCACCTAACTAGATTTTCTCAAAACAACGTGTGTAAAGAAGAACAGGAGCAGAATCTTTGTGAGTGATTACAGAGTTTTCTCAGATCGACAATCCCTCAAATGGCAGCAGTGCTCAGAGAAATTAATGCATGGCTTAGCTGACAGCAGAAAATAAACTGACTGGGTTTGAAAATGCAGCTGCAGTCTTGACAGCAACACGAGAAATCCAAACAGATTACACCTGTCCCCGGACCACTGCACTGTCTTCAAAATATGAATCAGATATGCTTGTCAGATACGAGCCAGCGAGGCGTCTGAGATCATCCAGCAGAGCACGGCAACGAAAGCAGTTCGTGTTCTCCTGACAGCAGACAAATTACAGGTGTAATATGCAAGTTTTCACAATGAAGACGCTGCAGTTGTGTGGTCCCGTGTTAGCACAAATCTACAGTTTTCTTTGAGGACAACACTGGTGTGAATATCAGAAGTGCTCCACGTACCACAGATCATCAGCGTTCACTGAAGATGACAGTGGTGTCTTTGTGGATGGCACTTACTTCCGCCTCAGGCTAAGTGCATTCATAGGAGACAGCTCCTCAAGATGAGTGACAGGCACTAAGGCGGGACCTTGACCAGCCGAGAGGGAGGAACTGAGGGGACGCCGCAAGGTGAAAAGAAAACAAAGGTGAAAAGAAAACAATGTGCATTCAGTGGATTTTCCGCGGCCACTTTGAATTCAAGTTTCTTTCTTTGTCTGAGAGATGTGTCACTTTGTAGCTTGTGTGGAAGATGTGCATGTATTCCTCCTGTAAGTGTCCCTTGTGAGACATGACATATCAATATCCAATAATTTACTCATTAGTGTTCAGTTATGGCACTCCACAGTCACGGGTGATTGGCAGAGGGACCTTGGTTCGGGCAGCCACCGGAGGAGCAGCCGCCTGTGTTTATTAAGGATGAACTCACAGCGATGCAATGCGGCTAAGGATCCTATTAAGTCATGAAGATATGGCATTTATTGAGAGGACCAGTGGGTAAAGGAACAAATACGCTGGAAGCGTAGGTAGAGGCGCCGCTGCCTGTGCTTTTTATGTGTTAGTTAATGAGCATGTGGCTCTGGGTGGTCAGAGGGGGACCAAGGTGTGAGCCACTGCACGCTGCGATATCCAGCAGATGCCTCAGCAATGACAGCTGGTGAGGCAAATGGTCCAGAGTGCAAACATTCAAGGTAATTACAGAGTAATTATCCAGCATTGCTGCCATATGGAAACCGACTGAGTGCCATATATCTTATTTTCATCCTGAGGTGGATCAGTTATTCATAGATCAGGGGGTGGCATCTTCACAGACAATTTGACGCAGTCGTGAACTCGGGCGGAAAAAAAAACCTCTCTGCAAAATCTATCTGGTGTGAAATCACCCAGAAAATTTGCAAAAATTTGAAATGTATGTTGGTGGCAGTCTCAACCCGTCCTCGTTCCTGTTGCCCAGATAGATGAGTCAGTTATGCTAAATAGACTGCTCCCAGATGGACAAATTATTCATGTGAGCCGTAAGTTTTGTTGCAGTGGGAGGATGCAGGATGTTCGGTCATGCTGTCAGCAGGTTTGTAGCTTCATCACAGGACATGGTAAGGTACCGCAGCAGGGAAAAACCACAGAAAACGGTCTCTGTCTCATGTTAGCAAATGGAGTTGATCATTATTTTCGACACGACTATTCTCGTTGGCAGATCGCGCTGGAAAAGTACAACGCAATTAACATGCGGATCCATTTTGAAACTTGTTTACCTGCATTTTCGATGACCTCTTCTCATCTCCTCCAGGCTCTTGTCTCATGTTTACCAATGAGATATTTTTTTCCCATCAGAAGTGGACATAATGAACACACCACATCAGTGCAGTGATTCATTTTTCACACTTCTAGCAACAAAACCTCCTGTGAGAACAGCTGTAGCTGTAACCCCTATCATTGATCTTGCAAGGCGTAGCCGGAGCTCCCAGCTCGCTTTTTGATGTTTCTGCCGTCTCTCCACGCTGCCGAAATGCCTCACCCCCTGCCTGCAGGGCTGAGGAATCACCTGCTCCGCCGAAGCCAACACATAATCGCTTATCTACACTTGTCATGCCAAGCTCACTACCTTTGCAGCTTTTTGTTTTAAGATCTTCTTGGATATCAGTTTTTTAAAGGCTCGTTTTCACGCTCACACAAAAACACACAAGCAACTAGCATTCATGCCAGTGAGCCCACACACAAAGTGAGTAACGTGCATACAAGCACACTCACACCGATTGCTCGAGGCTTGAATTTGTGTGTTAAGATGCGTGTCCTGCACTGGATGGAGTCAGAAAATATTAGATAGGCAACACTGTTTTCTCAGGCAGTAGAGGTTGTGACTGACTTTTTAAAAAGCAGTGACTCACCCCTCTGAAGGATATTTAGGTTATGAAAGTACTTGTGCTCACAAGAACTCTGCACTCAGATGCTGCAGAGTCTCAAAGCTGTAGGCTCATCATGACCTCCAACTAGAGAGCATCTTGTGATTGGCTCACACCAGCCACAATGGCAAAGTGAGTTTGGGTGAACTGTTCTAGATTTATCCAGTCATCCTAACAATTCTCAAATAGTCAGCTTTTGACCTGCCAGTATTGACATATATAAATATTACCTAATTTGATACAAAGAATATACAGACTATGGCCAAGTTCACCTGTCTCACTTCTCTCTTGTTGTGTTTTATTGCCACTTAAAGACTAATTTGGTTTCAGTGCTGGTGTGATTCCATTGCAAATGGTCTTCAGTTTTACCTAATCTCTGATTAGGTCTGAGGGCCCTGACACGCTGATGTTGGGGCAAAGTCACTAAAACAACTTCTGTATTAGTTCCTGCTACAATGGGTGTCTCCAGGATCAGAATCACAATGTGAAAACAATGTCATGTATCTTACTCAAATTTGTGACTATTTTTGAAAATAGATCTCTTTAGTATTTGGGATTTTGTAAATCTTTTAATACAAGTTTGCCATCAGATCATTGGTCTTGTCACACACATTATTTTCTTTTGTATTTTGGTCACACAGAGTTGTCAGTCATACTGTAGTAGGAAGAGAGGGTGCAACTCTTATAATCCAGGAATAGTTCTCCATTCATTATTCAGAAGTGTAAGTCAGACATGCACATGTCATGAACCCCCCCAAAAACGACTTTTAAACAACTCACCATCTGTTATTTAATCTTCATGAAAACTCATGATGATGAAAAGTTTCAACAGCATATGTGTATGTAAAAATTGCATGTTTGTTGTGTATTGGTCTGCAAAATAAAATTCAAAAAGAGATATATTAGATTGACTGCTGGCACTGCACTGCTCTGAAGGGAAAATATTCAGAATGACTAATAATTACAGCAACCATTCCTGACCGTCTCTCCCTCTGCAAAGCTTTGATAAATTGTATTGAGCATAGCCTTGTGAAAAAGAGTACGGCTTGTTCTCTGAAGCTTTCTTTGTGTGCATTCATCACAAGTATGCTGGAAGAAGCCTGCTCAGATTGATAAGTGTTCATAAAGGATGGAGCCCACAACAGGCACGTAACTTGTTCACCAAGTGAGCCCTGGGAGGCCCTATCTGATGAGTGAAAGAAAGGGGACAGGCAGAGCAACAGTGTGAGTGCAGATAGCTGGAGATACTGCAGGGTTATTGATGTGCTGCAATAAAGCAGCAGGAGGCCTGTTAGTACAAGCTTAAAAGCTTGTCTCCATCTCCTTAAAACCATCAATCATAACTACATTTACAGCCAATTAACACAGGCTCATTGCGTCAAAATCAATGGATACCATCACAGTTTTTTCCACAAAATGCCTATTTCTGCATAAAAGCACACTATAGACTTTTAATTAAAGCTGTTGACGCTGATCTTTAGTATTGTCACACTTCGCTCCAGAGGAAAGTTATGTCACTATATACGTATGACAAAATAGCAACCAGGGCCTAAGATTGCTAATAATTAAGTAATCAGTTTTCATGTCACTCAGCAGCACAGTAGTTACAGATATTGTAGTAAAAGGCAGAGAGAGAGAGAAATCACTCAAAATGTTGTTAGCAGGGTGAGAGATGAATTACAGGCTTATAGAAACTCTGAATTATAGGTGCTTATGTCGATTTTGACACGCCGTGTGCATCAAAGTTTACATGAGACTAAAAAGCCCACTGACATTAACAAAAAGCCCCATAATGCTGGTTTTCTCTGTAAGGAGTGATATCACAGTCTGGATCATACTCCTGAAATTTGTCAGGGCCGTATTATTGGCGAACCAAACCAGTGTGAATGGATAAGCCAGCGGCGCGTAGCAAGGGCGTGTCTATCGGACAGTCTGATAACTGCACAGGTCCCTCACTCAACTTAATAAAGAGAAATTTCCCACAAAGCAATGTTACAGGGCCAAACAAAAGTAACGTAGTAACTGTAACTGTCTTTGGCAACTTATATGAGGAAAAAAATACCACTGCTGTACGAGGACAAGCATCTGTCTTCCTGCCCGTCCTACCAACTCTTCGTCACATTTCTGCCCGAAAAACAGCGTCTGTCACCGGCAAAAAACTTTAACTCACCGAGGGTTTGTGATGAAAATAAATCACTGTGACCGTCAGCCCTCTGGGCTGAGACTTCAGTGACCTTTCAGCCTCCGTCCCCGCAAGTGAGGGAGTCAAACAGCTTCCAGTTTACTGATGCCGATTATGTAATCATGTAATTTATAGTGAAAAACGTAACTTTGTCACTTTCCAGGATGTTTGGTGGGTCAGGATCTCAATCACTACACATTATAACAACATCCATATGATTATAAACTGTCCGCGGGTTTATATTGACAGGAGGGACACCAGGGAAACACCTTGAAAACACACAGACCTCATCATCATGACGTGTACCATCATGCCTCTTTAAGAGCCGCAGTGCCGGCTTTCTGTGCGAATTACACAGCGGTTTGTCTTTAAGGTCGAGATGCTTCGTTCTATGTGAACCATCGCCAGAGAATTACCGAACCATGGACACTTCTCAGGCGCCATTTTTCTCTCAGCGCAATGCATTGTGGGATACTTTGAGTTCACTATATAGGGTATAATAATTCCCGTTAGACATTCGGACAGCACTACAAAATGGCGTACTCACTGTGTAGTACTATGTGCTGTCACGTCGGGGGTAAAGGGGAGACTATAGGGGATAGGAGCTGGACCCAAATGCAGAACTCAGGAAAAGGATGTGGAAAACAAAAGCAAGCTTTATTAAACAAAAGCTGAAGACACCATCAAAAAAGGGGAACAGGACCAAAGCTAGACTAAGGGTAGGTAGGTAGCAAAAAACAAAGTAGCAAAAGAAAAGATCTCTACAAAGTACAAATCAAAAATGCAAAGTTCAAATCAAAGAAGCAAAATGCAAGAAACCAAAATCAAGAAACACAAACCTAAGACACGAGAGGGAGCAAGGCAAGGCAGGAACAAGAACACTTGACCAGGGATGACGCAGACAAGAACAAAGCCAATGGGGACATGAACCGGAGTAACAAAGACAATGAGCGGACAAGGAGTGCTGCACAGACACAGACTAAAAACACAGACACTAATGACAAGACAAGGACCAGGTGAGGAGAGAGGAGGGAGGAGGCCAGGTGAGGTAACGAGGAGGGAAAAAGCACAGAGGACAAACACTGGCAGACAGAGGGAGACAAACACAGAGACACTGACAAGACACAAGAGGGCATAGAAATCAAAACACAAGACACGAGACATAATACACAGAAAACAAGCATGACAGAGACAAACACAGAGACACTGACAAGACACAAGAGGCATGGAAATCAAAACTTAAGACACAAGACACAAGACATAATACACAGAAAACAAGCATGACATGTGCACTATACAGAGAGTAGTGAGTGATTTTGGACACAGCCTGTGAAACAAGGTATATTCAGTTGGTTTCAATTTGTGACCATGCAACTTGATGCCATTAAACCATACAAACTGGACCTATAATTCGGCATGGCGAACATGTTAGCACAACAGTTGCCTTTTCACACATCACACACACTAGGAGAAACATTAGTATTTATTTGGAGCCGTGTTTCTGGACACCTGGCGATTGTTAGTCTCAAATTCACTCTCAAGATCAGAGGTCTAGCTGCTGATGCTCCACTCTGTTCACTAGCCAGTGGCTAACTTTGTCTTTTGTTTGGTGGTGGGCATGTAACTTAGCACCAAATGAGAACTTATAAACTGGTGGTTAAGTTGAGCTAAGGGAACTGCAGATTTGCATGTTACGTTTTTTTGCTCATCACTATAAGTGACCCATTTCACATGACAAGTAATCATTTGAGCCTCTGTCAGTTTAAAACTGTCAGCCTGTCGTAATTAGGAAAAACAAACATATAGGTGTACAGTGAAAGCAGCATATTACAGCCCATACTGATGTTTGTTGTTAGGCAGCAAGGGAGAATCAGAACAGACAAACTGACCCAGATGAAATGAGAAACACAGTATTAAATAAACTGGGACTAATTAAAAAATGAAACACAGATGACATTATGTTGTTTTGGGAATGGTGATGAGTGAATCAAATCATTCAGTCTTAAGGTATGAAGATGTGTTGAAAGATGTTTACCAGAGCAGCTTTAAATGTTTGGCTTTCCATCCTCTGCTTAGAGGAAATCCCACCATTAAGTAATTACATCAAAAATGTTTTCCACCACAGGTGGCAGGTTTAATTGATGGGTCATTAGCAGCACCTACATTTACTTAACACTCCGTTGTTAAAACCTTATTCAACACTGCTGCTGTTCACAAGAGAAAGATAAACAAGTTATTAAAAAGACCGGCACTGTTGACATTACATTTTAATGATCTATCTGTTTCCCACTGGGTGACAACGCTGTGGGAGAGTGTTACAATATCTTTTTGCTAATTAACGCTGATTGAAATGTAGATAACATACTGACATTTCTTTATCAGTCGACCAGTGTCTCTGCTTGGAATTAATGTGGTTCAGAAGTCAAATTACCTCAAAGGGAATTAATCAAAACTTTCTTGGAGAAGACAAGAATCAATAAAATCAGTCAGTCACGTCTATCTTTTCTGAGCACATAAGGACACACAGGGACATCTCCACTGCTTTCTCTGCAGGGTGGTTCAATTTCCTGGATGTGGCCATACGATTGAGACTGCACACTCTTTGCAAGTGGAGATATAACAACTACTCAATTTTTAAAATGCTTTTTTATTCCACCACTTTTGACAAAATATGTTTGAAATGTGGAAACCATTTATTCAAAAATATTAAACTTCAAAAGGGCTGTTTCCTCTATCCTCTTGGCACTGAGGCTCAGATGTTTAAATTACTTTCTTGTATTGTCACCAATAACAAATGTGTAACTTTTGCAACTGTTGCACGGACTGAAATAGAAAATTGAGACCTTTTTGATTTTCTACAGCATCACTGAAAAAGCTCTCTTTGCCACTGAGGAACTGTATCTTTCAGTGAGTTTGGGTGACAATTAATTCATCACTCGGTAACTGCTATATTGGCACCGGGTTATCACTTTACAATATGGTACACACACTTGTGAGTAGTTGCTAAGGAACCATGGAGGAACGAATCGAGATGAACCGATAATTAATACATTCTTCATAAAAGTTCTTGATATTTCAGATTTGAGGACTGCTGTAATGTTGAATCTTACCCGTTTATATCAAAACAGCAAATGCAAAGGCGACTTTTTATTTTTTGCTGAAAATATGAACTGCCCATAGTAGAAATACTGACATAAGCATTGGAGTTGTGTATTGGATTAAGAGCACTGGACTTTGAGACCATTGTGGAACACAACGTCTTTCGACCAACTATACTGACCGGCCGGACCACCCCAGGGAGGAAGAGCCATGATAATCCAGCTTGGTTTACCGCCACTCCTATTCGTTGTCCAGTCGAATGAACGGGAAACAGACAAATGTGACCAAACAACGTGAAATCAGAGACTGTTGTGCTCAGAGACACCAACGATCAAGCTGCCATACTCAATGGGCAGACTGTGTTCCAGGCCATGAGAGCACAGGACTACAGCTGGACAAAGAGAGGTGGACTCTGACTGTGTGTGGCCACCAAGGATCAATGTTATAAGCATGGAGTCCAAGTCCAAGTGGATGGACAGTGTTTCCCTAGATACCGAACTTCAAATGTGAGGATGCCCTCTATGTTATCATCACCATCACGCTGCTGTTTACATTCACCCTGATGCAGATTCAGAAGATACACCATTACGTATAGTTGTACATAAATAACTCTATACATGCTCTGTAATTTATGTAGCATGAATAAGTTTATGAACTTCCATGTGGTTATGCAAACCTGTGGTGTATAATGACAAACAAATTACCTTGTACCTTGTATATTGTATTAATTGGCTATTAATGTTTTAGGATGTGGTTGCTGATAAATACCTGGGGCTTGAGTAAATTCCTTGTCGGACTTTTGGACAGAACCTAAAATTGGATTTGGGGGGGCTGCCTCCCAAAAGTTCTGTAACTTTCAAAAAACAATGATCTGACAATCATGGCAACTTCAAGCAGTGATTGGCCAGGTGTGCATAGATAAGAGCTTCAGCAGGGTTTCAATTTCTCTCTCAAGCTCCCCTACTCTCTTGTTTCATTCAACTACCTCCGTCAATTTCTTTGTGTTGAAGGTGCAACACCTTGGATGACTTTGAGGAGAGACAGCCAGACAGTGTGTGCCCTTATCCTAGTTTTAACAATTGCTCCATCTCACCTCATTTTCTGACAGCCAGTTTCTGGCACAACCTTTAAGTGTAGCAATTCGGATAAGGTAAAAACACTCCTGTCTTTAGATGCGGTTGTTTGGATGACAAGTAGTACTGTCAAAGATATTGCATCCCTGTCTCATATAAAGTAAGGTTACTACGACTGTAATTCAGTCTGTCAATTGTGTTGCGGGAGGAGACATAATTGCAGCCTGGATTACGTTCACTGGAAACATTTTCTTGAGAGAAGTTAGAGTTACATATACTGCGAAAGAGTTGTCGGAGTGGATTTTGGGTTTGTGAAGCACAGGACAACAAAAGCGTTTTGTATAAAATGACAGCTGTATACAGCATAGTATCTTCCTCCTTACTGTATCCATCTAGACTGTTTTGCTGTCAGAGGCTGAGTGTTGGAGATGTTGCCATAAAGATGTCTGCCTTCTCTCAAATATAATGGACCTAGATGGTAGTGTTGTAGTCAAGACCACACCAACCGAGACCAAGACATTACCGAGACCAGAGAGTACCAAGACAGAGACGAGGCCAAGACATTTAGAGGTTGAGACCGAGACACTGAGATTTGAAGTTATTAGCTGTTTTTGAGAGGGTCCTTTTTCACTCTTATCAGTAAGGCATGGACAAAAAGCCTATCAGCGGTGGTCTTGACTGGTCTCGTTCAAAAAACCAGAGTCCGCCCAGTCCGAGACTGAGACAAGACCGAGTAAAAATGCCCTCGATTCCAAGACAAGACCAAGAACCTCAAAAAATGGTCTTGAGACCAGTCTCGAGATCAGTCTTGGTCTCGGAGACTGGTCTCAAGACCAATTTTTTGAGGTTACTACAACACTAGTAGATGGCACTGGGCTTGTGGTGCCCAAAAACAGCAATGTTGAAGTCATGACCTAATTACCCAGGATAATCCACTTGTTGTAAGCTTTTTTCTTTCTATCAAACGACACATATCACTGCACAGAAGGAAGCATGTATCCACTTATGCCCTACAGACTTATGCTTGTAACAGCGCAGGATTTAAGTGAAAGATTGCTCCATCTCGTTGCCCAAATTTGGATTTTTGTCCCCAGTAACTGACAAAGATGTTGGCAAGCAGAACAGCCAATGTCAGGCTTTGAAACACATTTTGTGAAACCAGTGGGTGATGTTAAAGACCCAACACGCATGTTTCCTGAGGTCTCTGGCTAAGAGGTCAGGGTGGAATGACATTTTTTGTTTATATTGCCTATATATTGGCTCTATTTTGCAATATATCCTAGGGCCAAAACAGCTCCCAAAATGGCATATAACAACGTTTCCAAAACAACATGACTGTTGCAGCGTTTCAGTATTAGCTTTACCAAAACTCTGTTTGGTCTGCTAGGTTTAGGCAAGAAAAACATCTTGGTTAGGTTTAGGAAAACATGGTTTGGGTTAAAATAACTATGTTTCCACTGTAACTTCAGTTACAAGCGTATACACATAATGTAAGTGCAGGCAACTACATAAGTAAGTTACAAGAACTTACCATTATCTTCTGGTTTCACACTAGGCATGAACAGCGGTCTTGCTTGCTTGTTTTACTTGACCGTCCTTCTCCAACCCCCCTGCTATATGGGCTTTTTGCTCTTTATGCTTATTCTCCTTACTTCCTCCTTTGCAGCCGTAATAATTACTACAGCCACTAGAGGTTGCTGCCTAACAGGAAATGTAAATGTGGGCTTTAATAAACTTCTTCCGTAGTTGACCTTTATGGTAGTTTTTCTAATGAGGACAGGCCTTGACTGATGCACTAAGGTAGTGCTGTGCGATATGGACAAAATTGTATATCATGATATAGCTAATTTTATATCCCGATAACGATATATATCCCTTGGGGTTCTGCTTCTGTATCCGCGTCTGATGTAACGTTACTAGTAATGTTATTTTCGTCTTCCATTGCTTTCTCCTCCGTCTCCGCCATGCTGCTTTGCCTCTGTTTACTCCCGAGCGACCAGCGCCGTAAACGAGTCCTTGCGGATGACGTAAAAATGCTTCCACAAAGCAGTAGTGTTAGTGTTGCTGCAGTTACATTCGCCTTCATACAATGAACTTGTCTTGAACTCAAAATGTGGATATCCAACGGTCATTCCGACATTGAGTTGTGTTTTACACGGCGTATTAAATCACAACCGTAGTGTACGTTAGCGTTAGCGTAGCAACAGTGCTAAACAAGTAGCCTATACGCTAAAATTACGATATAAACAACAGAGGGTTATATCCTACGGTAGACATTTTTATATCGCACTACGATATATATCGTAACATCTCTACAACAAACCAACAAACTGAACGGGCTCAGGTGGAAGAACAGAACGTACAAAGTGAACATAGTTCTGTAAGAAGATAATTAAACAAAATAAAAATGAAAATAATCCACAGATTTAAAATCATTTTGTAAAATATTTCTTAAACATTCCAAAACAAAAACCCTTCACTCTGATTGGTTCTCACGACAGTCACATAAACATTAAAACATTTATATAGATAAAGAATAAAATGTTCTGTCTCTACACGCTGATGATGTTATCAGACTCTCTCTCTCTGTCCTCTCCTGATGTGTCTTCTGTCCCGGAGTCACAGTCCTGTAAATCACCTCTGTAGTTTAAATCTCCTCTGTAGTTTAAATCACCTCTGCAGTGTAAATCACTCCTCTCCTTGTAGTCGAGTGTGAGTCGCAGCAGCAGTTCCACCTCATTATCGCTCCACACAAACCATTCTGGTTTCCTTGCACTAGACATTTTCTTCTTCTTCTTCTTCTTGTGTTCGGTTTCTTCTTCTACTGTCTGTTTGTAAACAGCTACAAGCTTTATGCTCATGCTCCGTCTCTTCTTCTCTGTTTTTGGTGAATTTCAAGCTCCATCATCTGGAATATGAACTACAGCGTGTTGAGACGTTTACAGTGGATCCGTTTGGACGCAAATATTCTTGAAACGATGCCGAGGAAGACGGAGGAGAAAAGATGGTTTTGGTACTTGTGGACATGGTCTGAATCACCTCTGTAGTTTAAATCACCTCTGTAGTTTAAATCACCTCTGTAGTTTAAATCTCCTCTGTAGTGTAAATCATCTCTGTAGTTTAAATCACCTCTGTAGTTTAAATCTCCTCTGTAGTGTAAATCACCTCTGTAGTTTAAATCACCTCTGTAGTGTAAATCACCTCTGTAGTGTAAATCACCTCTGTAGTTTAAATCACCTCTGTAGTGTAAATCACCTCTGTAGTTTAAATCACCTCTGTAGTTTAAATCACCTCTGTAGTTTAAATCACCTCTGTAGTGTAAATCATCTCTGTAGTTTAAATCACCTCTGTAGTTTAAATCTCCTCTGTAGAGTAAATCTCCTCTGTAGTGTAAATCACCTCTGTACTGTAAATCATCTCTGTAGTTTAAATCACCTCTGTAGTGTAAATCACCTCTGTAGAGTAAATCACCTCTGTAGTTTAAATCACCTCTGTAGTTTAAATCACCTCTGTAGAGTAAATCACCTCTGTAGTTTAAATCACCTCTGTAGTGTAAATCACCTCTGTAGTGTAAATCACCTCTGTAGTTTAAATCATCTCTGTAGTGTAAATCACCTCTGTAGTTTAAATCACCTCTGTAGAGTAAATCACCTCTGTAGTGTAAATCACCTCTGTAGTTTAAATCACCTCTGTAGTGTAAATCACCTCTGTAGTAAATCACCTCTGTAGAGTAAATCACCTCTGTAGAGTAAATCACCTCTGTAGTTTAAATCACC
>OMLP01044605.1:2224-26249 GCA_900302685.1 Spondyliosoma cantharus
TACCTAAGGTGTTACTGCCTCTACGGAGGGTGTGGTCCAAGTGCTTGTTAGGGGTGCTACACAGGGAGAGCGGGGAGACAGTGAGGGAGGGAGGGGGGAAAAAACAAAAACACCGAAGCTTTGATCAGAGAGTGACAGATTAGAATCACCATAATCCCAGAGCACAGAGAGAGGTTATTTAAAACAATGTTAAGGATCATATTATGAGGACTCGAATTTTAAGGAAAGCAAAAGAAAGGGACCAGAAAAAGCATCCGGATTAAAAGCCAAAATTATTCCCAAGGCAATTAATTGGGGTTGAAATGTTGTGAGTCAGAGAAACCTCGGAAACGAGGAGGTTTCCAAGGAGACACTCCGGGTTCATTACTTGTCTTTGCGCGTCGCGTCATTCTCTGGTCCCACCATACTGACGGGCCTCTTCCTCTCTATGGTGCCGCAGTCGTAGTCCAGGTGGTTGTTGTGGTTGGATGCCGGCGTGGGCATCGCAAACATGCCGGACACGTTGAACTCCACATCTGCGGGAGCAGGAGGAGAGATTTACAGAAACCAAAAGCATAGCCTTAAAATTTGTACAATGGTTCTGCAGGAAAGGGGCGGGGACTTCACTTCCTCTGTCGAATTACAGAGCAAATTGAAAACACTCACAAGCAAGAGATGACTTTTTTTTTTTTTTTTTCTTTTCTTTTTTGACTTGATTTGAAATGTGATGACTGGACAGCCTTATTAGACGCTAGACCATGAGGGGCTTGGTGTTCATCCAAGTGAGCCCTGGTGCAGCTTGTTAAGATGGTTTGTAACATGATCCCAATTCAGAAAACAAACCCCCGCAACACAAGGTTTTATGGGTAAAAGAGGAGCTGACATCATATGACCAGTCACACATCCTCTGCAAGCTTAGCAAAACAAGATGAACACTGGGGAGAGAGTCAGGTGAGCACTATCCATTCCTACATATTCCTTATTCTTGTGGGGAAAACACCTTTCACAGGTCAACAGTCCATCACAGGGGAGGCTGCTAGCGAGAATACTTGGAGAGATTCAAGGAAACCATGCGAGGAGAGCGCAAACGAGGAAATATGCCACAAAAACTTTTGCGTCCGTTTCAGTAACGTCGTCAACAGATCGCAGCTGGATCAGCCATCCATTGGCTTCAACAGCTGTAGAGACTTTTTGAAGCCCACACGTGCACTGTGCTAATACCAACAGCGGCACACAGTTATCAGTGCGGAGCAGCAGTGTTTTCTCTCTGCAGCTTCTTACCCATTAAACAAACAACTGAACATGAATAACAAGCTGCATTCTTGCCTATATTTAGACGCCCTGTGTCCTGCTCAGAGGCACAGCAACCATTTCTACATGCGGAATGCCCTTACGTTTTTTTATTCATTATATACACATCTGGATTCACGGATATTTCAAGTTAGGGTCGAACCCGACGCTTATCAGCCTCATGTGACTGAATCGAAAAGAAGATGAATAATGCTGAGAATAAATGATGATGGATGTTTTCTTGCTGACAAAGTCTCTCCCCCTGATTTTAATTGTATCCATAGGCCAATAAAAGTTGTCTGTGGTCCTTTAACTTAACACAGATTTTTTAACGGAATGGTGATTTAGAAAACAAAACATAAAACTTGAGAATGATGAGAGATAGTGGACATTCACAAAACCTACCCTCAGGAAAGAACCAGTCAGCGTGCTGGATGATGGGCTCCACGATGGCCACCACATGCACAGAGGTAGCGGCAGCCATCTCGGCTAGAGTCCTGGGTGGACACGTACAGATGAGCAAAAATTAGATGCCTTCTAGCATAATGAGCCGTTGGCTGAAGGTAAAAAATAACAGACTGTCGTTTATAGAAATCTCCAGCACCCTTAACTAGGACGATGCCTCTCGGAGATCATTACGTTACTTCTTGTTCAAAACTAACATGTAATATTGTATAAGAAATATTATCTTCCTCTCTCACCCCTCAGTCTTGGCCCAGAGCAGGTTGGGCCCCAGGACGATGGCGATGTTGCTCGGAGTCATTTTGTTCACCTCGCTGTCCTGAGCCAGTTTGGACAGAAACTTCACCAGATACCTGCAGGAAAAACATGGTGGTTTATGAGCACAGGTGCAACAGAGGAAACTGAAGCAGTGCCTGTCATGACTTGAACTGACCTCAGGTTGGTTTTGTTGTTCTTTGGTAGCTTATCACAAACAACCCAGAGCGCCTGGAGCCTCTTGTCCGGGTCCGTCACACTGGAAAAGATAGAAAATGTAAGATGATTGAAAGCAGAGCACATTATTAGTCCAGCCTCAGACGGCCCAGTGTCCCAAATTAATTATCCTGTCATTACTCTTTGCTGTACAGTGACAGACTCGCTCAATACTGGTACATTTCACTTGCAGTAATAATATTATGAGCCTTGCCTGGATGCCTGAATCCAATCGTCATAAAGCTGGTAACTCATAAGAGGTTCGGGGAGCTCCCTCAGGTAGGACTTCAGTGCTCCTGAAACAACATATTCATGCAGATTTACGATTTATTATCAAAAAAACACCACCTAAAATCACAGCTGCGACTAATGATTATTTTCATTAGCGGTTAAACTGTCAATTTGCTTAGTCTGTTACATAATGTCAAAAAAGTATGATCACTTTATTCCAAATCTGAGGTGGCACCCTCAAATATTGCCATGTTTGGTGTCACTGGTCCTGTTTAACCGGATGGATAGTTTCTATTCTAACCCCACAAGTTTAACAGTAAACGGGAAAGTCGATCGAGGTACATCAGGGTTCTAAGCTTGCTTAACTATTATTGGACCACAGGGCAAAAGAAGGCGGCCCTTTTGGACTTTGGAAGGGTCAATTGATTTCAAGTAGAGCTCAAGCAGTTTCTCTGCAAAGTGTGATAAACATCTTTGATTGGGAATTCCTATGCTAAGACTATGACCTTTAGATTCTGATATGACAAGAAAACACAAATGCTTGCATTCAAATACATTTCAACAGCCCAAAGTAACACAACCTTATTGTTCAGGGATTTTTAAATGGGCAACTTTTTTTGCTGAAACACGTATAGATTGGTTCCCAATAAAGCTCACTTACAGTATACTATGCTTTTCTGTCTGCCACTGGGCTGGAGATTTTAAAGGAAAAATTGAGGCTATATTCAAGGGAAAGGGCATCGTGGCTGCCACCGTGCAAAAGTACAGGAAGAGGGCTAATTTTCCCCACTAGCTATTGGTCCACTTATTAATACAACTGCTTGTTTTACTCTGCCTGTATCATATCATCAAGATGGGGGGTCTCTTACGGTCGTCTTTTGTTTAGACAGTGGTCGGACTGCTAGCGGAAGCCAAGTTGCCAAATACGTTTTCTTCTGGCTGCTAGCATTAGTGATCCTGTTGTCTTTGTGACAGCGGTACTAACAAAATACCTCTTTGAAGCCACTTACAAAGTCACAAGTTACAAAGTTGTTTGTTTCCGTTTCTAATTCTGTAAATGAATGAATTGGAATAAAGAAGAAATAATAATTTTCTTTAACTATTAGCTCTGGTTTGGGACGTACCAGCGACAGCGTGGGGGTCCGAGTAGAACTCCTCCAGTTGCGACGTGGAACAATCCAGCGCTGCCTTTAATTTCTTTAGCTTGGATGCCCCTGCTGCGATTCTGAATAGACCCTGCCACAAAAAAGCACACACACACGGACGAACAAATGAACCACAGTAACATCACTGGCGTGCAACAACAAAGATACATGAAGCCATTCAATGCGCACACAAACCCTGTGCTTTCACTGAAACGTACACACTCGCGCGCACTTGCCTAACACTCAATTACAGATCGGCTCTGTATAAATCCTGCTACATAAACTCCCCCTACCAGCTGCACATAATGAAACCTTAAAATCGGCAAACAAACACACCCACTACTCACAGCACAGCGAGCTCTTTACTTTGACACATAAACAAAGGCTGTCTTCACACCATAATGACACAGACTGGACTCACCAGGGAATAAGTAGGGAGACAAATAATGTGCTTTGCAGTTAACACTTGCACTCTCTCTAGCTCTGCTCTGCACAGACTCGTACAAACACACACACACAGGAATCTGATTTATAGACAGGAGACAAGTAGATTCCATTGTATTCTAAATCTGTTTTGGGGAGGGGACATCACAAACATTTCATAAATCAGCACTGCAGCATAACGGGCGACACTTTCTTTGGAAGAGTATTTTGGAAATGCAGGAGTTTCCCCTGTTTACAGCTCGTCTGTCCGCCTTAAGATGTTCATGTGAACAAACAATATACAGCTTGGTTTCAATTATATCAATGACCAGCGGAGCCTCTAATCACAGCCACAGCTCCATGTGACATTTAATGAGCTACGCCAGCACTTCTCTTACTTCTATGGTGACACAAGAGCCGTCGAGTCCGTTAAACAAACACAATCTCATTCCGTGTTATGAAATACTGAACAGGGATTCAGCTGAAAGTAAGATAACAAGTGACCACAGATGTTGGATGGTTGGTTATTGTCTAAAGCTGAAACCACGCTGCAAAACATCTGACCTCAGACGTCAATAGAGTTATTGGCTTCTACCAACAGCCCAGATATTAGATGGGTTTCCATCTCTTGAAGCTTATTTTCAATCTGAACATTAAATACCTGAGTGGAAAGGAAATTCAAGAAAAAAAAACTCTCAATCGATAAAAGCAAAATGTGGAAAATTGAAGTAAACATTCCGGGCAGAGAACGCACACAGGCTTTATCACTGCTTGTTGGTTCAGAACATCTGCCACTGAATACTAGCTTGATAAAACTGGCTGGGACACATTCACTCATTCACTCAGTGAATATGCAGACCTTAAAATCACAACAAATTCGGCTGTGATTATAAAAGATTAAAGGCTGAACTGCGGCTTACTAATAAGCAAGAATAATTTTAGGTGGAAAATAGTGAAAAAAGCTGCTATCTTCAAATGTCTTGTGTATTCAAATGAGCTTTTACAGAAAACAAATAAATATACTTCTTCAATATGTAAGTATTGGTCACTTGTTGATTTCATACTCCCAACAAATGGGGGCATGATTTCACCAGAGGAACAGCTAACAGCTTCTAACTATATTCTGTTTATACATTATTTCACGTCATATTTCATGACTGTAGCCACTGTTGGCTCAGATAGTCATGCAGCTAGCCGGTTTACCTTGGGAGTGTTGGTGCTTACACTGCTAGCACAGGAGCTTTGGACATACACACCTTTGACATAATGTTATAACTGTTATTTCGTAGCAGTCTGGTGAGAATTTTAGTGTCTAAATGTTTTAAACTAAATTTAAAAAGAATCATATCTTATCGAAATAGCTCTCAGTGATTGATTAATTCTAATGAGAATAAAAAGCTCCAGAGCAGCAGAGGTGGGTGCTAATTTATTTCGTAGTTGTCACAGTGGGCAACTCCTTCTACAAACATTTAAAATGAATCAACAGCAGGATATTAAAAAAGTACTGCACTTAAAAGCTTAGGCCAGTGTTTTTCAATCCTGTTTCTCCAACACACCTGATTCAAATAATCAGCACGTCATCAAGCTCTGCAGGAGCCTGATAACAACAATACATTCAAATCAGTATAACACAAAGTGTGTTGGAGAAACATCTAAAACATGCAGGGCCAGAGGTCCCCAGGATAGGGGTACTTTACAACAACAGTTTGACTTTATCCAGATGGCTTCCTGCAAGTCGGGGTTAGGCAAGTTCAAATAAAATAATCACCAGGATCTAGTGCTGTGCGATATGGACAAAATTGTTTATCTTGATATAGTTAATTTTATATCCCGATAACGATATATATCCCTTGGGGTTCTGCTTCTGTATCCATGTCTGATGTAACGTTACTAGTAATGTTATTTTCATCTTCCATTGCGCTCTCCTCCGTCTCCGCCATGCTGCTTTGCCTCTGTTTACTCCTGAGTGACCGGCGCCGTAAACGAGTCCTTGCGGATGATGTGAAAATGCTACCACAAAGCAGTAGCGTTGCTGTAGTTACATTTGCCTTCATACAATGAACTTGTCTTGAACTCAAAATTTGGATATCCAACGGTCATTCCGGCATTGAGTTGTGCTTTACATGGCGTATTAAATCACAACCGTAGTGTACGTTAACGTTAGTGTAGCAACAGTGCTAAACAAGTAGCCTACATGCTAAAATTACGATATAAACAACAGAGGGTTATATCCTACGGTAGACGTTTTTATATCGCACTACGATATATATCGTAATATCGCACAGGTCTACCAGGATCGATGATCGAAATTGAAAGTACATTTTGATCGATTCAGATTTCCATGTCCTCTGCCTGTCCAACCATCCCCCGTCTCTTACCTCCTCCTTCATGCCAGTCTCTAGAAGCATCATGACACAGGCCTCTAACGGCAGAGCGATCTCTCTTCCGCTCCTCTTCAGGTGTTCGTCCAGCCCGGTGCCGAATGCAGGCTTCTCTGTCCACGAGTCTGAACACAAAAAAGAGAGAGAGTCAGCCATACAACACTTAAATTTGAGTCATACTGTTGCAGAATAGTTGTGTGCCCCGTCTACCACGCTGGTATGCATAAATAAATACATAAATATCTATTAAACTCTGTGAACCAGCCTGTTGCTGGTCTGGATGGCAGATTTCTGGGTCAACAGCTCTCCCTCGGGCCAGTTCCCAAACCGGTCCTCACTCCCCTTACAGGGTGCAGTCAAATAATAACCAAATGCTTCGAGCAAGCTGACGCTCTGTGTTTATCTGTGCATGTGTGTGTGTGAGCTAATAATGCGCAAGTGAACATGGAGGCAGAGGAGCAAGGGGTGGGGGGAGCTCGCAAAAACCCAGGTGGGTGCGATGTGAGCAGGGGTGTGTGTGTATGTGTGTGTGTGTGTGTGTGTGTGTATGGAGCTCGTGAGTCATCGACACATGCTGGGAGACCAGGCTTGTCTGGTTTGGACCACATGTGTTCAGCACAGTAAAAAAAAAAAAAAACAAGGTCCTTGAATAAGACACGGCACACACGAGTGCGAAACAGGCAAAAAAACAAAAACCTGGTGAAGGAGCTTAGGGAGGAGACATGTTTGCAAAACGGAAAATTTGATTACTTCTGGAGGGCAGAGCGGCGAAAACAAAAGACTATTCTTTAATATCTGGGCCTCAGTTGTGGCCTTTAACTATTACCGCAACTGGAACAACTTCTGGTAGAAAAACACAGCAGTGTGATATAATTGAAAGGTACAGTAGCTGGTTTCATTCCTCAAGCCAGTTGGAAAAGGGAATGAGAAACTGTTTCTCCTCTTAGCAACACCTTTGTGCACACTTCTCAAGCGTCCCTAGTGTGCAACAGGAAAAGGGTTGTTTAAAAAGGGACACCGAACAACACAGGAACCACAGAAAAAACAGGGGGAAAGGCACACGTGCATTCTCCAGGAAACATGTCAAGAGGTCCTGCATCACGCACCGCACAGGGCCATCTTGTATGCAACTTCTTTCAACAACACTGCAGTGTTTTTGCGTGTGTGTGAATGTGTTATTACCTTGCTGTGCCTGGATGGTTGGCAAGACATTCTCCAGAACAGTGAGAGACTTTCTGTGGTAATCAGCTTGAGCTTCTAAGAGCTACAGAAACAAAAAAGAAAAACCACAGAGAGGAATTGATGGGGCGGGTGGAGGGGTGGTGAGTCAAATCAGACGAGCAGTAAAAGACATGACAGCAAAGTAAATAAAATGGCTGGCCAAGTCTATGTTCCCCAGTTCCTGTGCAGCTGTGAACATTCCCACAGAAACACATGTTTGGCTTGTTGACATGCTGCACTTACTGTTACAAAGTAGCGGGCATAGTCCCCTTCTTTTGAGAAAAAGCTGTACATGTCTGCAGCCAGCTGATCCTGCGTGATAAAGACAGGCATTTAGACTGTTAGAGCACTGAGTGTGATAAGCATGATCTTCACAATACAATACAATAACAACAAGAATGGTGGCTTTCCTGCTCTAAACTCTTAATAATTTAACAAACATCTTCCATCTCATCCATCAAACGGATGTGGATTTCAGGTGGCACAATGACAGACGTCAGCGGTCAGCTAAGCCTCTGCTCCGTGCTCAGTGTGAGTCATAAATCCTCCCGTTGTTGGCAGTGCTCAGTGAGGCTGGGGAGGGAGAACTTGTGAAGGGGGAAACACAAGGCCCTGTGCTTCCTGGACAGAAAACCTGACACATCAGGCGGTCACTAAGCTCTGAAACTCACCAGTGATTCAATTCAGGAGATGCGCGCGCACACACACGCACACACACGCACACACACACACACACACAGCTGACGGGGCACTTTCAGTCATTTGTGTGTGTCAGCAAACTGGGTCAGGGGGCCTGAGGGTCTTGAGAAGTCCAATTGTTGATGATGAAGCCTACTTCCAGTTTTGTGAACTCATAAGGCCATAAATGACCTCTGCCCTACACATTCACTCAGGATCTAAGACACTAGCTCTTCTACTAGTGTAAGAAACAGGGTTGGAAAATAAACCACACTCTACATTGCCTTCATTTATTAAAAGCTTGTCATCTGCATATAATGACATCATGCCAGTTTTCCAAACCACCCAGCAAAGGTTCTTTTCATGACCCCGACAGTGCATAACTGGTGGTATTCCCTGCTATGACTTTGATAAATAAGATCATAATATTTTCCATTTAAAGACACCTGAGTCTTCTACATTCATACTGGTTACCTTGCAAAGCTCCACTTTGTTCATGGCCTCATCCATCTCCTCCTTGAGTAGGTCAGCCTTGGCCGTCAGTGCCTGAGTGTTTGTTCCTGAGATTATTGACTTGGTTGCCTGCAACCATCTGAGTTTGGGGAGACATGGGAAAAGTGGAATATTGGAAAAATGGGATGAGACAAACTCTGATATAGAAACAATATGGACAGTCAGGAGTGGGTTGGCTTTGATTAAAGTTGTTTTTTAAGATTATCACACTGTTTAAGAGTCTGTTGGGCATTTATTACCACATCTTTATTACTATAAATGCAATTGTGAATAATTTAATTGTATGTTACCAGGAGGGAACAAATAGATGACAACAGATGGTTTCATTTCAAATATGAAAACATTTTTGGAGATGAAACATCAGATTATGCTGAAAATCAAGACATTCTACAAGTCCTAAAGTATGGTCTGGATACATCTACTGACACAGCATTAAAATTGAAAAAATACAACTTCATAAAAAAGAGTCAGCTGTAGATGGAGATAAACCTTGCTCTGGCAGAATCATAGTCCAGCACCAATTTGGCCAGCTGTTTTCTCTGCTTCAGGATGTTGGGAATGTCCACCTACAAAAGAATTAGATCCACAACACACACAAGTTGAATGAGGCTGAGAAGTCAGAATGACAAGGATCAGACGATTGTTTTGATTGTTCTTCTTGGAGGGTGATTTTTCCACTTTTTTAAACGTTGCAGAAGGATCACAGTTAGAAGCCTGTAGCTGGAGGTCCAGAAGGGCAAGGCACAACCTTGTACATGAAAACAACTCAATGTGATTTTGGATGTTGTGTTTACAGGTACATAGTTACAGATGTCTGATAGTCGAAAGTTTCTTGTGTTTGGAAAACTTGGCATAACAAAATGAACAGGTGGCAAACCCACAGTCTGTCATGACAAGGAGAAAAGGCCTCATGCTCAGCCAGTGTTACCAGGATTAGCATCACTTTGTTTTGACTGATCCAACCTCACAGGATCACATTACTAAAACAGGTCGATGTGGAACATACTTTTTCGAGTCCACTCTGTTGAAAGCTCTGCTCCATTTGCACCCATACAGTGTCAACGATAGAAGTGCAAAAATCCAATTAAATAATCTATTCCACTATTATTAGACCAAAGAAAGCAAATAGTAGGGGTGTGGACTGCACTCAAAAACAAGCAAAGAGCTGAGAAAGTGTTTGAATTATTTAACTTGTGTTTGAGTTGCTGGTTTCTTACCTCTGCTAGCTGGCTGAGGGGATCCAGAACGTCCTTCTCTATCTGCAGCTCGTGCTGCATCAGCTCTGACGCCAGGCGGTTCTCTGCATCGCCGCACACTTCCATCATCTTCCTGTTAACACATGCATCGACACAACGAGAGGGAAGGCATAAGTCTGTCTAGTCATGTCTCATTATCACGCCAGCGGTATTGACGGCATGAGGTCTTCCTGACAAAATATAAAAACACAGAGGGATGACAATCTGGGACAGCGGCTCTTCCTCTGTTCCCAGTCAATAACGGAAAACAAAACCAGGTTATTGTAACATCATCACTTCTAGCTGCCCATAGCCAGGCTGCACACAGTGACCTAGTGCGAGTTCATCTACATGAATCAGGGTTTTGGGCCAATGAAAGCTTTGAAATGAAGAACACCACAGTCTAAACCTGACTGTTTTACGTGAATGCATCACATTTACCAGCAGACCAACTGGCGTACTTTCCCTTCCTCATTACTGTCAGACGGACACACGCTCGCCGCAGCATACGTTTGGAGACATTCACTTTCTAGATCCTCAACTCCAATCTGTCTGCTCCTATTTTGCGTGTTGCTCTCGGTCACAATGGGTGATCTGAATCTCGTGGAAGGGGAACTGCTGAAAGTCCCGTCTACATAAAACCAAACCGGGCAGATTGCTTGCCCTAAATGCGTGGCCTCATATTTCACACTCCCTTGGGAGCATCTGCTCCATTAACAACAGTTGCCAAGGAGAAGCAGTTGGTTATCTGGCCTGTCAATCAATCACAAACTCACCCTATCAAGGAGTCTTCTCCCAGCTGGTTTCCACCTTCCACCATCGCCTGGGATAGCGAAGTCAGAGGAAGCTTTTTCTGTTGTGTGTGTGTGTAGAAGAAAAACAAATGCACACACTGATTAGACGTATATATTAAGACACAAACTACATGCAGCCATTACTATACAGCAGTATTTGATGTTCAAGCCAATGGAAAATTCATCAAGGACTTTCCATTGAGCAGTAAATTCACAGCCAGGAAAGAGGAAGAGAGTTTTCTGAGCACAGGAGGAAAATACAGACGTTAAATGGGATTAAAGATGCAAACTAGGGAAGTCAGACGTCCATCAATTTCAAAGTTACACAATAGCGTAAAACATTTATGAGTGTTCGACATCCTGTTTTTACCAGAGAATCCCAAAGGCAAGCGGGTCATGCACGGTGAATAAAGATGACAGATGTCTGAATGGGAAATGGAGCAAGTGGTGTCGAGAACCACAGAGGTGGAGGAATAAGTAATCTGTGTTTTTACCTGACCATTTCCTGTATAGAGGCGTGGTACGGACTGTGGTGCATTTTTGGGGGATTTGTGGGGTAGAAAACACAAAAAATAAATCGATTGAATGCCTACTGTGGACACTTTAAAAAATGACAACTCAAAATGTGTGGGGGAGGCAAACATTTTCACACATCCTGGAAAAGTTGATCTGGTTAGTTTGTTTAAAAAGTTAACTGGAGCTATGACAAAGGCTGTGATGTCTCACATGTCTCTTCTCTGCATCTGCACCGATGTGTCCCTGTAGACATGACACCATCCTCTTGTGTGTGTTGTGGGACACCACACGCACCAACTCCATGCGCCGTTCAATCTGTCCATGAGACAAAACAAGGAAGAACAGATCTTCAGCAAATATCTTCTATATACATGTTAGGGATCGACCAGTTATCGGTCTGGTCATTACTGAATTCAATATCTCCAATAACTTTGAATTCTTTAAATGTCATTAATCAAATTAGACACGATTTACAGGGGCAATAATACCAAGCAGGAAGTGAAGAAGAAGAAGGTAAAGAAGGAGAAGAAGAAGAAGAAGAAGCTAAAGAAGGAGAAGAAGGTGACGAAGAAGAAGATTTATGAATGTATGTCATCATAAGTCAACATGTAAAGAGACAATTTCTTATTAAAAAGTTTCACTGTAGAAATTTGTGTTCTCGAAATTTAAACCATAACACATGCTTAATTTTACTAAACCTAAAGTGCTGGGACTAGACTACAGCCTGCCACGTTTTCAGCTTAACCTCATTCACACCAACAACATCGCCTCCATAAACCAACCAAACAGTTTCTGTGCTGTCGGTGGCTGATGAGGTCCAGCTCCATGAACATATTTAATTTGTAGCTGCCTTGAGGGAGTCAGAGGTCAGAGGTCATGCATGATGGATACGGCTTTTCCCCGCGGAACAACGCTGGAATGTTATCTGTGAAACACATGACTCATCGGAAGTGTCTCTATAGCAACACCCGCTGCGCTGCGACTGCGACCGAGTGCAAGGGGTTTCTTTTTAAAAAAAAAAAAGGTCTTTTTGATTACACAGACTTTCTCCTGTCTGCTTGCCTAACTACACAGATCCACTCTGTGCTTTTAGCCTGTCAACATATAATACTGGCATTGATGGGAGTCACGGCTATTCTGGCTTAAGGACAGAGGCCAACTGAAGCTCTGTGGGATGACTATTCACTGTCCTTGTCAAGCCAGGTGTCTGACTGCGACAGTCAGTGTCAACATTAGGCTGGCTGTGTCACCCCATGAATAGAACTGATGATTGCGAGTTACTGTTTGACTCTACTTTATAAAGTGTGGCAATGCAAAGAACTGGTTTATGTTGGCAGCCCTTGTGAGAAAGTCAAAAGCGGATTGCATGCACCGTTTCCAAACAGAACAGGTGTGTCTTCTGTTTTCTGACATTAAAAAAAACACAACCGGTGAGAGACAGCGGGAGCCTCTCACGGGGACAAAGATGTCCTCGAGAGTCGGGACAAACAGTGCTCCAAATATAAATGGGAACACTGAGGTCTAGAGGGCAAAATGAGCAGAAACGGAGGGAGACGAATGCAAAGGGAGGATCAACCAAATACCAAACAATTGTGTTCCAAAAACAGAACGGAGTCGGATCTCAGGAATTCCACAGCAGATATCCGCCTCTGTATACACCCCCCGCCTTCTCCTTTCCCTCCCTCTGTTCTCGCGCTCTTACGTCATTCCCGACCTGTGGTGGCCCCCGGCATTCCCAAAACAGCTGGCTCAAATACAAACTTCACCAAAACGCACACTCACACATGTATACACACAGAGAAACACTGCTTCCATAGGCTAAAGGCTTGGGAACGCTGCGTAGTCTCAGCCCTGTTAGTACCTGGCACAAAACCGAGCAGGGGATTCCCCTCCCTAGTGCTCTGAGAGGGACGATGTTCCTGTGTGGGTGTATTGGAAATGTTTGGGTTACATAGCACCGGGAGTATTCTTCTTCCTCTCATTGTCACAGACTGGGCTTGGACTCACACCACCATACAGTCAAAAATAAAACATGCGGAGGAGTGGGAGAACCTAGGGTAAAAGGCAGGCGGCAGGGTGTGTGTTTCCTCCTGCAATGTGCTGACGTCAACCCACGGTCAATCCCATGACGCATCACTGAGCAGGGAATCCCAATACTGAGCAGGACAGACGTGGGGGAAAGAGACAGAGAGGGTGTCTGTATTTCTGTCTGTATTTGTTTATTGGTTCCTAAGTGGAAGGGCGTGAACATGTCTGGACAAGTCTAGAATGAACAAAAATAAAATGATGCATTAATGGTGGAGTTATGCAGTGAGCCACTGATGACAGACAAAATAGTCTTTGCTTATATTGGGGATACATGGCAGAAGTGTTCAAAACAGCTGGTTGCTACCTATTTTTAACATTGCTCATGACTGGTGACAGTCCGACTCACCATTGCATCTTGTATGAAAAGGGTGGGTTGGCTAACAGTAAGCTGTGACACACATTGGTTTCTATTTATTTACACAACTCTTAAACCCTACGCACAATGCCATCATGCATCACTTGGTCCCTTAGTCGATATTTGACCCAATTAAGTGACTGAATGCTCAAAGTCCCGAATGCAAAAGCAAAACTTGGGAAAGCTGCTTTTAGTTTCTTTGTTGCACGCATGGAACATTTTATAATATACGTTAAAACCTAACATTATTGTACCTAATAATTAGTAATGATTACTAGCTAATTGAAGCTAGCTTGAATGGTTTTAACTGTGTTCTGTTGTTGTTTGTGGGTTTCTTTATTGTTTGTAACACAGAATATGTAATTTCTGCTGCTATGGGTCTCTATCAAAACCAAACAAAATAAGTATGTTAGGTGTTTTGTGGGGATGGACCAGTGGAGCGGGGTACAGCGCCGCTGCTCAGCTGCTCTGAGCAGGCTAGCTGTGGGGAAGAGAGTCGGGTGCAGAGCCAGACCCTCTGGAGGAATAAACACCTGGAGTCACATTGGAGTGAGCTCTGATTTTGCTCAGTTTACAGACAGGAGGAGAGCTTTTTAACTTTTGGGATTATTTATCTTCACTCCTGTTAGGCAACCGGACTGCAGCAGCAATCCCGAAGATGACCTCCATCGTCAGGTGTTTATATTCTGTAATTTTGAGTGTCGACTGAAGCTGGACTTGAGTCTCTGGTGAGTGCGGCAATCAGTAATTTTACTTTTTTTTTTAAAAATTTCCTGAATGCAAAGACAGAGATACGCCCTCCACATGTTTTCGCTTAATTAGTTTATGGCTAGTGTACAGTAATCTGGCTGTTTGGAATGAACACGTGTGGATTTAAACTTGTGGATTTCTCTTGGATTGGACATTGTGAGTAACATTTTAGAATACTGTAAGAACACAACTCAAATAAATAAATGAAATTGTTTTTAAATTTTTTTTTAAGAATTGTTATATATTGTATCTGTGTCAACATCATCGATAATCATCTTTTCAATAAGGGTTTAAGGAAGGAAAAAACATGGAACTAGAAGGGTGAGTGCAAGCAGGCACCCTGGTATTTCTGGTGTATTTCTGGTGGGTATGCCCCCTGCGGGTGAGCTGATATGATATGTAAGGGAGCAGCAAGGAATGGACAGCTGGAACAAGAATGCTGGGTGGCTCTTTGGCACCCTGGAGGAACATATTCAGAAAAGGGCTTGAGATGAAGAGGCTAAGAATAGGCCAAATGCCGAGGACTCGCACCTGAGATGTAAATGGGATCACATGAAGGGACCCAACCGGGTGATCACACAGAGTTGACTTGGTGCAGCTGATGTGCACGATGAGCTAAGCAGAACTCAGACAAGGCAAATCTCAGATGTTGCTTCCATTGTTCACTTGGTATGCCAATTTTCAGTTACATTTTCCTTGAAAGGGTTAAGGGTAAGTAATTAAAGGAAAATTTCACAGCGAAAATTATCACTATCGCTTCCCTGGAAGACCGATCGGGGGAAATAATGAAGAAGATTCCCATCTGTAGTGTGAAGCTAAGAAAAGAACACAGCTCACACAGCACAAATATCAAAGGATACCTTTTCTATCAACCAAAGAATAAACTGAGAGTTTCTGTTGAAGCAAGGAGTGACACATCGATTTCCTCCCTTTATCTTTTTATCAGACAGCAATGTTCCTATGAAGTGAGACACAAAGCCCACAGAGTCTCAACAGCTGTTTTCCAGAGAAAAAGGCAGAACAAGTGTGTGTCTGAGGCACAGTGAAATTCAACTGTCAGACTTAGAACTAGAACATCCTCTCTTCGGTGAAAGGTATCCTAAGAGCTTAGTCACCACTGTTCGCTTGTCCACTTGCATTACAGCAACCCATGCTGGCTCTAACTCTGATGTTCTAGCTGTCACTCAAATACAGTTTTGCCCGTGTGAAGGCCAGTATCACCTCAGAGAGACGAATGTGCTGCTCTTGTTTATGCACCGGCTTTAACAGAGGGTGGGGTGAATAATAATAAGAACAGAAAAGATTAAAGGGTGTCAGACATTGTTCCTTTGGGTGTTTTCAAGTAGTAATGCAAATCCAGCTGAGTTTGTTTATGACGCCTCCCATGTAACACAAAGATGATCTTCATTTCAGGAATGTCTTTGCCGAGCAGCCAGGATTTTGTCCCGACCCCACCTGCACCAGCAGCTTTCCCACGCACACACAGAGCTATACACTTTAGCTGTACGTCACTTATACATGGTAGACGCATCCACAGCCCTTCTTGCCACTACAGATGTGCTTCTCGATCATGTGTCGGCAACAGTCCCAAGAGTTTGAAGGTCAAAGGCAATTGTCAACCAGAGAGTAGGGTCTAATCAGTGATGTCAGCTGCTGTATGGTTGGCGTGAAAACATGCATACATATGAGTCTAGTCAGCACATGGTCCAGCTGCTCTTCAAGCTTTAGTCAGACACTAAACTAAATTTAGCATGTGCGTTGTGAGGAGTGCTCACTGCTTTAGTGTTTGTTTTGCATCAAGTACTGCCCTGGTGAGATTGTGCTATGACAAGTCAGTGCAGACGTGTTGCAGATGAGTTCTCTGGAAGAGAAGAAAGCTAACTGGTGTTGAGAAAAGAAACGTAAAAGAAATATGGGTTGAATAACTGTTATATGAATCAGTAAGACGAGTACGTTTACGTTAATTTCCGGCCGATGCTGCAGCATCGGTTACCAATGTTTTCCCCTCTGTCAGTCTGTGTGCGTCATCACGGTAAACTGTGATAATCCTGGAGAATCCTGTTGTAGCCCAGACACGATTTAGAGTACTTTGCCAGGCTGTTGTCTGAGTTTTGTCAACACAATAGCACCTCAACTGTGCAAGATACAGTTGGGAAACTTTACAGTTGTGTAGTTGAGATCAAAATAAAGGCAGGTATTTAAAATGGGCATGGTCCAACCCATGACTACTGAGTACTCATGTCATAAAGGAGTGATTGCTACTAAGTACTAAGGGTCGGAAGATTATTACTGAAGGAAAAATGCATTAATGTGTAATGAAGAGTGGCACACTATAAACTACACCAAGTCACATTTCTGGCTTTTAAAAACAGAACAAACATTTTTCAATTTTATTTTTTTGTGTTATATTTGTGTAGAACTGATTTCTGCTTGTAGTGACTATATGGGCAGGAAAAAAAATACTTTGTAAAACCGACTGATTTGATTCCGAAGGGGACAAAAACTGGTGCGTGGGGCCACAGCTGCTGCCTAACAGATGCAGACCATTCCAGTGTTAAGAGCTGGTCAGTCTCTAAAGTCAGATTAATGATTTACCTGCAGGAGGTCATCGCTGAGGACTTCTGTTTTCTCCGCTCTGTGGGTGAGAAAAGACAACAGAGATGGCAGATTAGCACTGACAGACAACGGTAGAGCATAAATAGTTGGACTTCAACACACCGTGCAATGACTGTGACAATGTCTGGTAGCGAGACAAATGACATTGCTCCTGACAGACTGGTTTTCAGGCTCAGCTTTGAACACCAAAATGGTGTCATGGTATTGATCTGGGCATCCGTGGGAATGTTTCAGGAGAGGGTGGCTCTCTTTGCTTGGTTGCCACGGTCCGACCAGCCAAGTAACAGGCTGGAGGCAAAACATGTCTGACCGCAGCTGCATCAACCGTGACGGGCTTGGATAGTATCTGATAACAGCTATTACTAAAGCATATTCATGACGAGGCATGTTCTCGGTGCTCAGCGCATTTTGATTTCCTTAAGCCACAGCTAGCGGGCTCACAGTGTCGTGCACATTGTAGCCACACAGTCCTGCTCTGCTTGAGCCTATTAATAGTAAACTAATAGTTGGACTTGGAGAGGTCAGACAGATTAGATTCACTTAAAGGGAGAAGGCTTGGAAACACAGGCTCGGCTCAGGCTGCTTATCAACACCTTCACACAGAGCTACTGTGGCTACTGCAAGAGAAAGGCAACACAGCAGTCAGATGGTCAGTAACTGGAGATGACTGTAGGACAGACTCATGCAGCAAAAAAGCTATGTGTTATTTGTGTTATAGATGCAGACAGTTGACATGTTCCACACGTGGGTAAAAGGGGAATAAAATATGTTTTATCTGCCTATTTATCAGATAATTGATGCACTAATGTGACTTTTATTCAACTGATACGGACTCTGATACTGATAAGTCAGGGTTACTGCTAATATGATTACCATACTGATCCAGTACAAATTATCTTTACGCTTTTACTCTGAGACGAAGTCAAGTTTTCAACAATATAATGGCATCAATTTGTGTTAGGGTTTTTTTTATACATGTATAATATTTTTTTCAGGCATAGACACCTTTATTTTGACAGTGGATAAGCAGGAAATAGGAGGGAGAGGGGGGTGTGACATGCAGCAAAGGTCCTCCAGCTGGGATTTGAACCGGGGATCACTGCGTACGTGGCATGCCCCCTAACCACTCGACTACCTGCGCGCCATCTTGACCGTTTATTGGCCGTGATCTATCTCGGAGGCGTCCATAGTCTATGACTTCAGATTGCAGCATTTAATGTCCTATTACCTCTGTTTCTAAAATTGACATAATCTCATTAACCAGCAGGTCCTTGCGACATACAAACAGAATGATGTAACCAACTAGGTGACAACGCTGATTGGATGAATCCCTTCAGGAGGCTCTTTCTTGGGTGACATACTGTATTGTCAATAATGCAATGTGAGTTTTAGTTAGCAATATGGCGGATGAACAGCTTGTGCAAAAATGAACTACCTTTAAGGCAATATTGTGTTTAATGATACAAGCTATTTCAAGTCTGGTTAAAGTGTATGGGGCAAAAGATCAGAATTTATTGTGGCAAAATAGATTCTGATATTATCAGCCACCCCTTACACACACTTAGTTTCAAGGTGCAATATGTAAACATTTAAGAGCAAACATTCAAAACTGACCTTAAAATCATCAGGACAATATGTTTAACAGTTCTTAAATTATGATGTCTGTGTATTATGTTGCAGCGATATCTATTAAAGTTAGCATGCTAACCAGCTAGCCCCGTCCGATCCTGCTCCAAAGTTGTTAGCACTCCCCCGGTTCTCTGAACTCCCAGTCCTGACCACTAGCTGCATCTCGAACTGAGCTAGGTAGCAAAAGGCAGCTGTAGTTAGCAGCAGTTAGCAGCGACTCTAGTAATACTGTATGCTGCCCTCTGATTGTTTAGAGTATGAATTCAACAGTTGGCCAATTCTTACATAGTGCACTTTTAACAGTGTGCTAATGCACACCATTATGGGAATCCATGACCATTAGACAAACTTTTCATATTTTACCCCCATTTCACATTGTCCACTCCTCCATTGTACAAACCTCAGCTAACCACTGTCAATTTCAGTTCGATGTAAATGTGTTGTAAGTGGTGGTGAATGCTTAGAGTCTGCACATAGAGAGAAAGTTCCCACCACACGACTAAGTGCTAATGTAAAAGTACTGTAGCAATTCTTGAATGTAACTTTATACTGCCACTTGCTGTAAACGGAATCACGGTAAGGTTGGAAGAGTGATGACAAACCGATCCAACGTGAATTGCATAATACCACTTTGGAAATGGAGCTAATGAACAGACCTCCCTCTCACGTGACTCCATTGTTCAACTTTCTGTTGCTTCACTGTTGTGCAGAATGGAGACTGTGCATGTACTGTTGTACCCAACTAATATGCACACTTTCAGCTTTCTCACTGAAGTGCCCTGCGGACAGTCGCTCGCACGCATTTTGGGAAACTGGAGCTCTCAAACGAAGCCTGGGCCCTCCTCCAAAATCTACTCTCTATGAACTATGGTAACCTCATCACAGCTGCTTTCAATTACAACACAGAGGCAGGGAGCGGGGAGAAACGGAGAGAGACTGACAGAAAGGGGACGACAGAGAGGGGGTTTTAAAGGAAAGAAATATAAATACAGAGATGTTTTGGGGTGTGGGGTGGGAGGGTAAAGACTCCTAAAAAGTGCCAAAACCAGAAAAATCTTGAGGCTGGAGATGAATGGAAAGATTTCGCTGGAGGAGAGCCGTCGCCAAGCTGGTGAGGTCACACGTGCAGAGTGAGGACCTATAACCCACAGAAACCTATAGACAAGACTTCCAACAAGCTGAGGGGGGAAAAGAGCCACACACATAGAGCCTGATTGTAAAGCCGCAATATAGAATCCATGTTCTGGTGAAGTCTACGTGCTGAGGAGCTCTTTATGTGGTCCTGTCGAGGGCCAAATCTACAATAACAATGTGTTCATCCAGCAGACTTGTTTGTTCATAATACACGCCTATGGATCATACATGGCCCATACAAACTGATCATTAAGGATGTTTACATGCACACAAATTACCTTGAAATGACTCATTTTAAATCCTAATGAGGGTCTTTACATGGCTCTCACAAACATTGCCCTAATCTACTTGTAATTGAGAGATCAGAACACGTGGAGATACTTATACTCAAAGTTCTTGTAAAAGCAACCCCAAAAAGAGCTGCATCACTGAGGCAAAAATAGGCTGAGGCAAACAACAAACAAAACAACAATTGTTTTTCCGGCATCAGCTGACCTACAGCGAGTCGACCCCATCGAGCCTCAGTGAAGCAGCAGACGTTGGGTGGAAAAGTGTGTCACTGCGCGCTGCATGTGACTTCTTCACAACAAGAGATCCTCGCTGCACAGCCGTGGCTGCATCAGAACGGTAACCATGGTGACCTACTATCAGGAGTAGAGAGGGGAGTAAGTGAATACGGCGGCCATAAGCACAATAGAGCGGCTGTTACCGGCCACTCAACGCAGGGAGGGTCCGCCTCTAAGGGGCTGCAACAGTTGGCAGCTTAAGGCATAAGGTAATGGATACTGGACCCAGATGAAAGGAGCTGGAGAATAATTGAGTGACTCAGCCCATACTACTTCCCTAATGAGGCTGATTATGTGAGCTCTTATGCTAACATAACCAGGGCAAGTGTGAGCAAGACAGAGATAAAACAGAAAGAAATAAAAGCCATTCTTATCCAATGTGTATTGATGTGTCAAACACCATGACAAGGCAGGATTGCTTCCATCATGGCAGATATTCAAATACCAATGTTCTAATATGACTCATCATTTTGTCTATCTGTAAAAATGGGAGAAAATAGCGAGTACAGTCCTTCAGAATTTCCCAGACACCCCATGATGTCATAAATTAGCTCTTTGTGTCAGGTCGCCCAAAGATATTTAGTTTACTGTCATATACTGACAAAAAAAGACCCAAATCCTCACATTTGAGAAACCTGAATCAGTAAATATTTAGCATTTTGCTTGAAATGTTACTCAGATCATTGATAATTGATAGGGCTCTAATTTAAGGGTGTCTCATGCTTCCAGGAAAGGAAAAGTTAAACCTTAAACCTGCCTAAAACAAAATACAGCTGGGAATAAACAATGACAATCTCTGATGAAATTGTCAATGTAGAACTGAGAAGATGATACACTACAAAACGCACCATGGAGGAGAATATGTGTATTATGAACATTTTATAATAACAACAGTCAACATTTACTTTGGGACAGTTTTAATCATATCCCAGGACGTTAGTAGACATCCTCGTTTGTTGCCACAGTCCTGTCACGTCTCTCTGTCTTGCCAATTTTCAATTTGGATGACAGCAAAAATCACTTGGGCTGTAAACAAACAGCCCAGCCTCATAGCTTGCGTCTGTTTGTAGCAGTGCCACAAAGAAATCTTGACACACCTCTATGTCCTCAAGGCACTGGCCTGGTTAAACACAGGGGAAACGCCCAGAGTCACCCATCCTGGTTAATTCAGCAGTGACCTTTTTGCTGGTCCCTGCGGGGAAAGTTTCCTATTCAACACGACTCCCTCTCAAGTGACTTAAGGACTTGCAAATACAATAAATCTACATTAGAGCGCGAAACAATGTGCTAGTCCCAAAATTGCTGTTGCTAGATATGGCCTCTTAATACTCTTAATACAGTGCATTGGGTGATATGTGAATGATATATGACCCCATTTTTGGTGACAGGTGAGCTTGAGATCAGGTCACCTGTAGTTGTCAGCTAATGTCTGTGCTGATTCACTGACTGTGCTACTCTGGTGTGGCAAAACAACTACCTTACCAACCCAGATAACCTCAAGTGATGCAGCGATCACACTAATGGTGGTGGCTGACATATCGGGGTTTAACCAGGAAAATTAGCTGATTAGCTATGATAATTACTGCAAAGGGATTGTATAATGTTATCGATCCATCAGTGTCACTGAGCCTGATCACTGAGGGATTTAGACCAAAAACAGACCTGCACTGGTCAGAGCCTGTTAATTACCCGTGAGACAACAAAAAGCAATACAGGAAGTCCAGTTTGAGTAACAGTTTAATGCGTTTAAAGGCTTATCAGACACCCACACACTGCACAACAGTTTGTAATGCAAACAGCCGGGACTTTACAGCTATGGAAAGTTATCACTGCTCCAACCATTTTAGCTGTCGTGCAATCGTGAGGAAACACGCATGTGATTGGCCCTGTGCAGGATGATGTCTCACGGTACTGCAGCATGATTTGAGCCAGCAGCAGACTGGCTCAAATCAAACGAATAAGGCCTAGTCTAACGGACACGGAGACTTGTGTCTTTCTAAATATAATGTCAAACGACAACCATTCTGTCACTGTATAAACTCAAATACTCCGATTTCATAACATAGTTCGAGTTTACGTTTACTAATGATGCTGCAAACACAGATAAACGTTTGTGTCTGCGTCATTGTTCCCAAAAATCTCAGTTTCTGCCCATCCAGCCCATGAAGAACTGAAAACGGCGCCTCTGAATATCCTCACCCTGGATGGCGTTTTCCCAAAGTTCAGTTTTCACTGACGGACGGCCACAAGGCGTAGAAAAAGCTTTGTGTAAGAAATACCCACTTACGTGTGGACAGGGCCTGAGAGGGCTCGTGTTTTCACGCAGAGCTCCAGCCGGTCTTAACGCGGCCCTAGAGGTGCAAACTGGATCTGTTGATGGATGTCAAGTTGTCAGATCCTTTTCATTTGCTATGTAGAGGAGGAGATCTGGTTGTGCGTTGCATGATGGATGTGGCAGGTTGACAAACCAATGGCCGGAACTGAATTTGCATAACCGTGACTCAACTGCATGCAAATAGGACAGTCTAATGTGACACGCCAGGCTCACTGGATGTATACCTTTATATTTAAGTGACGGATATGAGAGTGGTATCCATTTGCCAGAAAAATCATCAGCATATTTCCATGAAAAATAAAACCACTGTTTTAATAAGCTGAATACTATTCTTACTAAAACTTTAATAATTTCCTATAACTTCTGATGTAAGTGGAGACAGTCCATGTTCCAGGCGGTGCTGGCACTGTCACTTTAAAATATTTGCAACCAACCATTACAGTGACGACTGTTGACACCACTTCATTGGACCAGGCCAGATTCCTCCTTCTAATGCTAAATCAAAAACTTATCTAAGGCTGATTTCCAGACAGTAAGATGTGATGTCCTTATCACAAGCAAAACAGAGCAAATGTAAACTCTTAAGCATCACTTACACAGCGTTAAATTCTGACTTCATTCTGCATGATTGTTAGTTTATCTTCATGCAGATAGTGGTTATAGCCTATGACACCCTATTCATATGTTATCTCATTTAAGTGTGCTACTATCTGACCACATTAACCTGCAGTAAGCTTGCACGTAGGGCCAGAAAGTTAAAAGATAACAACTGAAAAAAGCTTCCACAAGGGGCTGAAACTCCTTTGTCGAGTTCCCTGCCATCAATCACGTTCTGTTTTTTCCCCGTGCCTCAGTTTCAACCTCTCTCTCACCACATCAATCTCCCTAGCTCTCTTCTCGTCTCTAGAAAGCCACTAGCATGACTCTGGGAGGCAGTTTCCTGTTTGCAGAAGAAGGAGAGATTTCCTCCTTGGAGCGGCTGCTCGCTGGACACAGTGTTCTGCCTTTGCACAATCACAGGAACCCAGGGGGCAGCGCGGAGGGCCTTTGCACTCCTAATTTTTGCAGATGCAGGCACACACTTCATGGACAAAGCAGAGCGTGCTTACGTTGCCCTAATCCAATCGCTGACATATCACTCGTTTAACAACAGGGCATGTATGTGAGTGTGCGATTAACCCTGCTTGTGCATACCTAAGAGCAACCAACTACT
>OMLP01044606.1:6720-41812 GCA_900302685.1 Spondyliosoma cantharus
AGTTTATTTCGAGTTCTGTTGAAGAGATCCAAAATAAATGTCAAATTGTAAATAATCACAGTTTACAATTTAAGACTCACCTTTTCTAATCTTGCTTTCAAGTTAGCTGCATCCTTTTATTGAATCTTATGGCAAGCTTAGCGTCATTTAATTTATCCTCACCTCCTTTATTGTATTTTAATGTTTTGTTTACCACCTTTTAATTTGTCTCTTACATGTCTGTTTATATACATATACAGTATCTTCTTGTTACAAACTTTACATACATGCACTGTATGTATTGAACAGACCTGCAGCAATTTGTTGACAAATCGATTAGAATAAGAAAGAAGAAATCAAACGAAAGAAAATGATTGCAATTTGGTAATCAATTTATTTTTTCGAGAAAAAAATATCTCATTTGCTGGTTTCAGCTTCTTAAATGTGAGGATTTGCTGCTTTTCTTTTTCATTAATCCTCATAAGGTGCATGAAACGTGCTATAAGAGTTAAGTTTGTGAGCTATGTTGTGGGGTGTTATTTCTGACTAAAAGGTGAAATAAAGAGTAAAGGTTAAGTTAAATGCTTGTTATTTTTGTTTGGTATTTGAATTGGACAAGCTAACATTAGCTGATTCTGTAGCCACACAGTTGAAGTATGTACAGTACAACTCACTGGTGATGGACCTGTAAACAATGTAAACACAAATCTACTTGCAACACCCCAATACATTTGATTTGATTTCAAAAGAGCGTTTTTCAAGTTTTTGAAACTGGTTTAAATTTAGAAGTTTCTCTTCATAAGCATCCCTTGGCGGTATGTGCAGGTCGACAATAAACAAAGTAACATCCAAGAGTGTATAACGTATGAAAGCGAGCTTTACCAGACTAAATAAGTGATAAATAAATGTATAATACATGCACACTGTGTGTCTGAGTACCTCTGAGGAAGATCCTGTTCTGGGCAGTCCTGGTAGTACCTGATGAAAAACCTCTCAGCATCCTCCCTCTCTCCATGAGACACTGCACCCCCATTCAACACCACTACAGACGGCAACCTGCATGGAGGGGTGAGCATCAAGATTAATAAGCTGACATGGCTATAAAATACAAAAAGGATCTGCTGTGTATAAGTTCTGACTCACTGTGCTAAAAGGAGGCTCCGTCTCTCGTGGGTGGTGTAAGGCTGCAGTAAAGGAATCCCCTTGGCCTTGACATCCTCCAGCTTTGGGAAGAAATTCAGTCTCTCGATGTCCTCCCATTTACTGAGCCCTGAGTTCGACAGCATTAACACAGTGATAATTAGTTCACACCGTGCACTGAACGTATGACATGAATGGATGAAAACAGTCTTCATTATCTGTCTCAGACCTGAGTTGTTAAGGTTGATGCTGCGCAGGTTGGGGAAGAGAAGCTGCAGCGTTTCCTGAGAGTCATCCACAGACTCCACACTGTTATTGGCCAGAACCAGTGTGCTCAGGCTAGGGTATATCATCCCCAGCTTCCTCACTTCTGTCCAGTGCTGCAGCTGGTTTTCGGTGATCTGCAGGAGACGTAGTGAGGGACAGGACTTTTGGGTCTCTGACACGGTGTTGTAGTCGTTCAGGCACAGGAAAAGCTCTTCCAGCCTGATGAGGAGGTGAAGTTGTTCAGTTTTAGGAATAACATAGTAGGTACAGCTAAACACTTTTGCTCCACTGTACACTGATTTCATTAACAGCACAACCTCAGGCCACATTTACACGCATCACCACTTACTCTGGTGTGTTTTGTGTGAGTGTGTGCACGCTGTCCCAGCTTATGTGTGTGTTAATAAGGACCAGTCGTCGGAGCCCGGAGAAAACGTCAGCCATGCTGGGCTCCAGCTTCACGCTACTCAGAGGGTTCATGCTCAGATTGAGGAAGTCCAGGTGGGGGACGTTGGACACAATGGTGCAGATCTGGCAACCCATAAACATTAAAAGAAAAAATAAACAAAAGAAATATAACATCAGTTGATTTTATTAATGCTCTTTAAAAGCTAATACATATTTGGATGATATTTACAGTACTTTTTACACCACAATATTAATATTAAAGCTGTAGTTACTAGCTACTCTTAAAGATAAGTTTATTGATACAAAATATGATCTAAAACACTAATAAATTGTGATGTATTCTAATAGAAGAATGTACCCTTCAGTATCTAAAGTGATTAAAATGAGCTCTACCTTTACCAGGTGATGAACAAATGAATGCATCAATAATTAATTTGATATGCAACAAATTATTTCTAAACTATGGTGCTGCTACTTTTAGTTAAAGGAGTACTTTACAACTGGGAAGATGGCCCTTGGATAAAACTGGGCAGTGTATGCAGTAAAAAAAACACAACACGACATTTTTTATTTTGGTGCTACATGACCAGAGAAAATGGGCAGTGTGCAATGTATACCTTCAACAACCAGAATGCACTGCGCTCCACCAGACCGGTGCACACTCCCACTGATGGGTGACATACCAAGCAAACCAAGCACTGCCTATAGGTTTTTGCAATACAGGAACCACATAGCACCACTTCCAGTTCAAGATCGTTCTCTATTACAGCTAAAAAGTATGCTAAAAAATGTTTCCGAAAACATTTCAGTCAAGAAATAGGCAGTGTAGTAACAGAATCTCAGTTTATCAGCTCTGTCTGGTTTAGACAGTTTGATCACAGTTTGGTGAGACGCCCCTCACTTGATCTGAGCATTTTCTCAAATCAACTACACTTATACATTGTATATTTGCATATACTACCAACAATGTACCGATACTAAGCTGGTTGAAAATCAGCAAAGTTCCCATTTCAGTAAAAGATCTGTATACGTCTTCCTCCACAATCTGCAGAAAAAACACAAGTGTAACTGATAACAATTAATGATTTATTAACTCATTTCAAGACTCACAAGTTGCCCAAAGACTGGGAAACTCTGAGTTCACACGTGACCTTAACCAATCTGTAAGGACACACCCACACAGGGTTTAAAGTCTGCAACTCCCCCCCAGTTGGTTAGAATTTAGGAAGCCTCATGGATGAGAGGTGAATCGTCTTCACGGAACTGAAAAAGTCCAGTTGCCTACGATATAGCACTTTAGCTTTAGCTGTAAAAATAAATGTGACAACACATTGGGGCCTCTGACAGCTTTAGAGAATAGACACAAGGACTGCAAGAACTTGATCAACAGCAGGGGTAGCTGATAGTGAAGTTGATATGAAGCAAGTTGGTAAAAATGCTCAATTATCATCTTTTTCAATAACACACAACATCTTCACTGAAAACTGTGCTCAGTGGATTTGGGAAATATGACTGTCAGTAAACTCTGCCAAGTCTGACTCAAGGTGACTCACCTCGCCCCAGTCAGTAAATTGATTGTGTGACAGGTCCAGCTCCACCACATGGGCACAGAAAGCTGCAATGTCTGAGCGGTCACCAGCTTTAGTGATTCCACAGTGATTCAGAACCAGTGCGCTGGGCAAGAACAGGCGATCTGCAAAGTTAGTTAAATAAACTTTAAATAGCCTTACATTTTGATCTTCTGTGATTTTGACATGAGCATTTAATGAAGTAGGGTTGAACTTCTCACAAGTGATGTCAGTGCTCACTTAGAATAATCAATACACGGGTTATCATGACTTCCTGCACAATCTCTTACCTTTGATGGGGGATCCTGGCGGGCTGGACAGAACCATCACTCCTTGGCCGTAGGGGAAATTCTCTGGGTTGTATTTCTCACCGAGGACTTGGATGAAGGTGCGCGCCTCCTCTTCGTCAGAAGAGGACTCCATGGTTCCAGCCCTGAGCAGATAACTGAGGGAGAGACAAAGAAAAAGAGGGGTGCAAACAACCCAATCAGTTTTTGTTTAGACTGACTGTAGAGTCACTGCAACAGCTTCAACAGGCTCTGGATCAGTTTAGTATTGTAATATATTTTGTATGATATATTGCTGTTATTCTTGATAAATCTCATAAAAAGACCCAAAACGACATTGTAAGTTCCTTCCCTGTCTGAGGGAAATCACACCCATATGTTCCTATTAAAGATGTCTTAAAAAACTAGTCACAGATGCATGGTTTGATTTTTAAGGCTTGGTAATTTAACAACAGCTGTTCACTTCAGTTTAGCAGGAATGAACAGGCATCAGGAACAACATGAGATCGAATTAAAAATCAATAACACTGCGTGTGTTCACGGAAATGAAGTGAATGTCACCCAGTACAACAGTAAGGTCCACTGGTATACTTTTAATTTTATTTTCAAACATTTGAACATTAAACGTGTTTTCAGGATCCATCGATTGCTCACATCAAAGTGAGAAATTGGGCAATGTGTTGCCAAGAGCTATAGATTTTAAAAGAAACTTCGAGCAACTTTAACAATCAGAGAGCATAAAAGAAGACGACATCAGTAACCAAATGTGTCCATGGTATCAGTGTGAAGATTTTTAAGGATCTTAAAGTCACAATTATATCCATTTCACAAGCTCATATCAGTGAAACATCCCAAAAAACACCAGGGGCTTTTTGCAGTTTTAGGATGTAAAAAGATCCATCTATCCTTTCTCTGTTTGAATATTTTGTGTTTTCTCCCTCAGGACATGTTCAGTCTCTCTGCCTGTCAGTCTTCTGTGTTAAAGGGTAAAGGATGACACACACCACAAACACAAACACACACACACACACACACACACACACACACACACACACACGCTTGTGTTCCTGCGAAAAATGACTTCAGCACTTTTGGAGATACCATACCATAAAGATGTTCATCAGTTCGTTTGCCTTCAAGAAAACCAAAATATAGGCTTTTATAAAACTGCACTTGGTGTGAATTAAGTTTTTCTATGAACTGATATCTACAGTGGAAAATGTTTGGACGTACACAGTTGTCGTTTAAAGACCCAAACGTGATACACATTTTGAAAAAAAAAATAAACAGAAAACACTTCTTGAGGCTTGATCAGAGGAAAAAGTCATTAATTTTGTTTTTCAACCCAGACAAGGAATATAAACCACTGACCCGGTGTCCTGAAATGATAACGATTATTACTGCTACTCATACTGATCAGAAGATGAAGAAGCAGTAGTAATTTTAAGGAAAGATCTTAGAAATAAGATTAATGATGGTTATAAAAATATGTATTGTATTGTATTGTTTGTTTAATAGCTGGTGAAATTAGCTTTTTTGCTAACCCCAAAACATTTAAGATAATTCTGTGTTGGTTGACAGTGTTTATTAATCTGCACTGTTACTTTTTAATCAGACTAATAAAGACACAGGAATTAATAATTACTTCTTCTACGTGTGTTCAACAGGGACAACTAAGGTAAACATTGTTACACAGGAAAAACGGACACTGATTAATAGTATGTATAAAGGGCATCATGTTAAAACAGCTAAATAAAACATCTAAAAAAAAGGTCCTCTCTCGCAATGTTAAAGAAAGTGAGAATCTAGTCTGCTATATCTGAATCTAAATGGAGTCTTTTCTGGGCCGAGGCGCATCCTCCAGCCAAGTTTAGTGGAAATCCATTTATTCGATTCATTTTTACGTAATGTTGCTGTCAAACCAACAAACATGGTTGAAAACATAACCCCCTTGGCTGATGAAATAAACAATTATTAAACTGATTCAGTGTCTATATATTGTATGTACAGTAAGTTTCCATTGCCGACATTTTTCTTCTGTGTTTTTTTCTGTGCACGTGTTTGATAAAAATGTCTAAAAATAACCCAACGACATCGCGGAATAACCTACTGAAGACACAAGTAGAAATGTGAGAGGCAAAGGTGACATGACTGACAAGACTGACTGACAAGAGCAGGTGCACCGTCCACACCAATGTTCTTCTTCTACTGAAGCTGAACCACCTGTTCTCACTGAGAGTCATTTTGTGGAGCACTGAAACAATTAGTTGACTCACTGTTTACACATTTAAAGCTGCTGTAAGCGATATTTTAATCAAAATAAGTATTAAATAGAGCTATATTCAAACAGTAATCACTGTTATAGCGTGTTTGGTCAGTAACCAATGTCTCTCCTCCTACTGGTCATTCAGTAAAAGAGATAATGATTTTCTGGTGTCCCTGCCCACTTTATCCAATCAGGACAGAGAAGTTTATGAAGCGGCGGTCCTTACTGCTCGGGCAACACGCAGAGAGCAGGATCCTCATGTTTGCTGCCACAGCTGACGATTACCGCTACAGAAGGGAGGGGATTGCTAACTGCAAAACTGACAGGAAGTTACCTAAAACAACGCTGACAACATATTTAAATTGTATGTAGATGTAAATACAACGGTCCTTAATGAAGGTTCTAGTGTTCAGATGTGTTGGGAATGTTTAAGAAGGCGTTGATTCAACTTGAGGGTTATTTTGGAGGATGATGACTGTTGTGCTGTTGAACTGTACTGAGTTATTCTGCTGTGTATTTCTCCCTTTTAATAAATGGATTCTATTTATATAGTGTATTAGTCTAACATCTTTATAATAAAAAGAGATTCTATAGGTCACAACTATTTAAAGTGGAGGTATTTTGTGTTTATTGCTGACTTAAGGAAGTTAGCTAAAATGACAACAACACTTACAGCAGCTTTAATGGAAAAAAAAACTTAAGAATATTGATAACTGATCAATCTTTTAAGCAAAAAGGCCAAAATATAATTTTTTCAGTGGCTCTGTTGCTTTTCTCTAAAGTTCTTTATTTCATCGTAGCATGAATATCTTTGACATGTGTTCTGTTTGTTTGATAAAAGAAACAATTTCAAGACTTCTCTTTGGGCTATAGGCTGTCATAACGGTTGTTCATTTCTGTATTTCCCTGGTCCAGTCTATTATTGATGGGATGGATTCAATGATGTCAAATAGACAGTAGCAACACCAACTGTGTATTTTACACACAGAGACAACCAGACTACAGTTTCTGTCTTTAACTATTCCATTAAGTAATGGGTAATTAAAACACAGGACTATGATTACTCTGACTTGGCCAATAAATAATTCAAATACAGAAATTATCCTGTCAACTCTGGCAACAAGCTGTGTATGGTTGGTTGCCAACCTGGCAACCATCTCTGGAAACTTACTGCAGTGGAAATAGCATTAAAAGCAGCAGAAATAAAGGTTATAGTCAAGAAGTAATAAGTATCATTATACTAATTGGTAGTAGTAGGAGCAGTAGATTTGTGTTGAAGTACAATCGCCTATGTTGCATAAGCCAATTAGTTCAAAAGACGATTTGGATATTTGTATTGTTATTATTCTGTGATGACCTCATCCATATACAGAACATACAACTGTACAGTCTTGTCCTTGTGTGTCCCCCACACAGCACCCAGGTGCCAAAACTCACTGTCCCACTTCAGCCCTGATCAGCCCTATCAGTTTCAGACAAAATGGGTTTGATCATCTTAAACTGTTTGCAAAATGACTGAGTGATTCGTCCCTGTCTGATGTTTCTGCCATAGATATTCTCTTGTTTCAAAGATCCCCTGATTCAACCTCTGATGTAGCAGAGACCAAAGGATAGACAGTTTTCAACAACACATCAGAACACATGCCTCCTCCAATGCTGACAGAAAACACTGATGAGAACTATGATGAAACAAGACGAGCAGCTATATAAAGAACTGAAGAAGTTTGGGAATCAGAGGAAACTCATTTACATGCATGCAAATATGAAATGTCTGTCCTTGTAGTATAAGGACGGGAAAGAAAAGACACAAGAAGACAGCCTTTAAATCAAAAGGAAGAAACTTGCATTATAAGGGTGACAAAAGGAAGGTAGAGTGACAGATGGGTACCTGGCAGGGCCTAGAAAACGACTGACAATATAGCTGGAGTTCAGTCCAGCACAATGCACAGACAAAAACCTTAAGTCTTTCAAAAGGGCCTGGTGAACAGATGCTAGAGTCAGTCTAAAGAGAAAAGCATCCATTTAAAACCTGTCCATGTAATGTTACCTTTCTCGGGTCACCAGTTACATTCCCCGTTTATTCTTCACACAAATGATTCTTTGAATAGCTTCTCCTCTCTTCTTCAATTCGGCACATGGAAAAAGGCAGAAAGTTATTTCCCCTAATAAAAGTTTTTAGAGCTACTCCCCACTACCCTCCGCGGTATAAGTTAGTCCTACGTTAACTGGTTTAAAGACTTGAGAGTTTTACAGAAAGTGCCGAATAGCATTAATTGATATATTTTTGCCGAATTGAATGGCGACTCGCAGCGATTCATAAAAATGTCAACAGTATGACTATAGCTGTTAGGTACGCTTTCAAATAACCAAAGCAACTTTAAACTTCAAGGTTTTTCAACGAGGTTCGGTGAAAAACATTCCTTATGCAAGAGAGAGCTCGGCTCGTTCGGGGGGCTGCGTACTGTATGACGGAGGCCTGGCTGCCTTACGTCGCTCAAGCAAGCGACTGGGCACAATAACAAACCTATAGTCGGCATTTTGGCGATAACGGAGGGGACATGTATTCATATGACAGCAACACACGCTAACGACGGTGGTGTCACCTCCAAAAACATTGAGTTACAAGTACACGGCTGTGCAGCAGCGCAGCCACCTTTACCTTTATCGATAAAAGGTTAGGAGATTTCCGCGGCTCATAGACTAGTGTCACCATCCCGACCCCCAAACCTAACAGCACATGTGAGTAATCATGTTGTATTTTGTAACTGATGCGGTGTTTCCGAGCCTGAGAGCACTCACCGTCCCCGGAACCCCGTCGGTGTTGTGTTTGTTTTTGTTGGACTTCGGTTAGTTGACAGTTTAAAACACGCCCACTTTTCAGGAAGTGACGTAGTTTAAATGTCTTGTTTATTTCCGCCTCTTCTACTGTACATTCTCTGAAAAACAGAACAGTTTATTAAAAAAATATATTTAGTGATTAATGAAACAGAAATACTCTCAATCTAAGTGGTTTGCTGGTTAAAAAACCAATTCTTATTCAATTTCAAATTCAATTTATTCAGTCTATAATTTCTGATGTTTGAAACATTTCTGATTCCAGTCTTAACATCCCATCAACAGTGTTATCTTATTATAGAAAGATATACACTACCCAAAATTAGTATTTGGGATATGGGTGCATATGTGCATGTGCATGGATATGCATTTAACGTCAAATGAAATGTGTATGTTTTTTTGTGACCAAAAATATTCACAAAGCATAAATTTCGGATATGTCACAGAATAAACAATCAAGTAAAAACTAAAATATACCAATATCACTAACTAATTCTGAGTAGTGTATATACATACATATAATAATGATACCAAAATAAAGCTTGAATGTGTTTGAAGTTCAGTACAGGAAGACACAGTAACATCATGATTTTTTTAATGAGAAAATAAATAATGCAGGACTACATTTAAAGAATAACTGCAGTTTTCACCTAGATACAGAACAAATAAAAAGTACAATATTCACCTCTCTAACATACAGGAAAAATATAAATATCTCTGAATTAAAATGCTCTTGTTAAAATACTTGATAAAGTAAATGCTTAAAAAATATAATATATGAATATTTGAGTAACTCCACAAGTTATTGTTTTGCGTTTCATCTGTCAATGACAACATGGAAGTCATCTTTTTGACAATGTCATTTCAGTAAAATAACATGTTGAGTTATTGTAATTTTCCTGAAGGTTTTGAAGAGTCACATATAAGAAGAAAAAAAACAGTACCTATTAAAAATATGACACTATGTCATTTTTAAATAATTAAATTGACAGTTAGGACATGAAATAGGAAGAAGCTGGATAAACCATTTATTTCATTGTTTTGGCACAAAACAAATGTCTGACAGTAGTTTTCATGGAATGATACCACATAATGCCACAAGATGGCAGTAATGCCATGTGTACAAAGGAAAGGTTCAGTTAATCCTCGTCTTTTCCTATTTTAGGGTAAAAATAGAGTCAAAGATTACCATGTCTGTGGAGAAATTTCCACCCAAATGCAGTAGTGGAAGTAGTAAGAAGTACCAGTACAACAATCTTAAGATATTCCAGTGACAGTGACAGGGAGGAACTCAGTGAGAGGAGGAAGGTCAGCAGCCAAGTCTCTGAAGGTCAGAGGTCACAGAAGAAACCCTAACAGAGTATCACTCATAGCTGTGGGGGTTACCTCCATAACACTTTCATAACTTCAAGAGGCAGCTATTTGGTAATGTAGGCACAATGTTTCTTTGAGCTAAATGCTAATAATAAATATTCTAAAATGCTCACAATTGATTAAATCCAATCCAATCAATGAATGATAATAATAATAATTAAATTAATTAAAATGCTGATGTTTAGGTATAATGTTGACCATGTTCGACATCTTACTGCAGCATGTTAGCCACTGGAAATTTCACAATAAACACAAAATATAACACAAATATAATATAACCGAGGCTGATGGGAGTATCATTAGTTTTGTGTTTAGTCATATACCAAGTATTGTCCGATACAAAATATACTTTTTTACATGATGGTGAACCAGCGGCATGTAACAAAACCCAATAAACAGCCCTGGTCCGCCTCTACATCCCTGTGTTTGCTCTATGTTTTATTTTATTCACTCATGATTTATCCAAATTTGTCTCATTACTGATGTTGCGTCCTTTGAAACAGGATCGGAACACCATAATAAATCTCCTTCTCTAAATTGCTTTAACTTGTTATTATAGGGGTGAATGGTCACTTTCTTCAAACAGGCCAACAAACTGGCTGGTTTTAACCAGTTTTGGAGAAAGTCTGTCACAGTAGCTGGAAGAGAGAGGGAGTCATAGTTCATGAGTGATCACCTGAGATCACCTATTTCAGGCAATGACCACAAATACTGTATACAAACCCTTTCATTAAGAAATTACTGTAAATATAAATGAGTCAGCTGACACAGATGACACTCGTGTTTTCTCGAAGCTGTACGAGTGAAATGATGTCACTAGCCATCCTGGGAAGACTCATAACTGACCCGAGTTACAATTGGGCTAATCCTCATGTTGTTATGTCAGTGCTCGGATTATTTTTTAAAGGCATGATCTACATGTGCACATACGAGAATGCGACAGGGCTCATACGAGTTCAGTCTGTGACACTGTGACATGATGATTCAAGAATATAAATAGGATAATGACATAAGACACAGTGTTAGGAGGAGAAATTAGTCCAGAAAATGCAAAGCAGATGCGAGGGGATGAGAGGGTGTGGCCTAACAGTCCTAATCCAGAGTGATCCTGTGAGTCAGAGTCAGATTAATCTACCAGTACCTCACTGTCTGTGGGACAGAGGGGACAAAAACACGGTCCAAAACCAGCTGCTGGATCTTTTAATAAAACTTTTAAATTTCTCCTGTTGCTTTGACTGGATTATCATCGTTATAGCAACTGTGACAACAGTTTAACACATGGCGCTGATGAGGTCAGGCTGGCTGTGGAGACAGAGTGAGTACACACAGGATTTTTACTTTATACATTTTAAATTGCAGATACAATTATCAATACCTGTACAGAGCACATAGGAATGTGCAAAACACAAGTATCTCTTCTCTTGAATATTCTTAAATTATTGATTCACAATCATGATAATATGATTGTTTTCTTTATCTCTGTGTGAGAATTCTGACTATTGGTTCCAGCTTCCAACTTTGGTTTGTGATCCAATAGTATAACACCAGTGGTATCACGTGGTGTCTATATTTTCTCAGCATAAACAGTCTTGGTAGTTGCCAGTTTGTGGAAAAAGCGTTAAAAAATGGTTGAGTTTTACAGGATGTGCCCAGCAAACTGTCCTGGTTTCTTGATATGACCATGGGTACTGCCCTGATGTTAGCAACATTAGCGATTGTTAGGTTACGTTAACAACATTGTAGCTTTGGCTGTTATTTTAGGGAGATCAAATTCAAGACATGACTTATTTAAACTAGTCCTGGCAACAACTTTAATTATCACTACTGTTTTAAATAAATGTTATCCAAATAAAATCCAGTTTCATGGGTCTTTTTTATTCTAAGCTTTTTGAACAGTAAGTCATTGCTTCTGAAAAAAATAACGATTCGATGACGATCCCCTGGCTCTGGGAACATATTCAGGGTATTTTGGGGCTATTTTAAGCTTATTTACAAAGTTGATGTTAGAGAGATGACTTATCTGATCGGACAAATCGTGGTAGTTACGATTCATTGTTATCTTATCAGCCCTTTAGAAACAGTCTGAACTGATAGAAAGCCTGAGCAGCTGCTGTGACCAAAACAGTGAGTCTTATACAACACAGGTGAAAAGAAAGACTTTTTCTTGATTACCACAAAAGAATTGTTCATGCATTTGACACTGAAATGAACCTAGGTGAATGAAAATGAAACCCATTCGAGTGAGGACAATAGACGGACGTGTTGGCAGGAATCAAACATTTGACCTTTCAGTTATAAAAAAAATATGTCCAACCACTGATCTAGCAACATCTTATTATGCATACCTGTGCTTTCAACCAACCAAGACTGGATTTATGAGGCGCATCTTGATATTTGATTGTTTTTTCTTTAAACCTAGTGATATATCAACCAACATTTATTCATTTAATAAAATGAAAAACAAACATTTTGATAAAAGGATCATTGAAATGATTTGTATTTACATGCTGGCACCAGTATATTGTATGAATATGTGAGAAGCTACGACTGGCTGATTTATTGGTCATGTTCAAATATATGCTGCTGTTTTAGAGGATTTTTCATGTTCAGTTCATAGTTCAGTATAAATTCAGGTGTTTTTGTTGAAAATGTCACACTGAACATTTTGTACAAAGTGAACCTGTTATGAAACTCCAACCTCTGTCACTTCTAATCCCATTAATTGTCCCTGACCATGTCTTTAATTGGCTTACCCAGGTCAGTCAATGGGGATGTGTCTACAGGAAAACAGACTACATGCAAAAAACAAATAACATTTGAACTCATGTCTGACATCTGACTCCACAACTGCATGTCATTTTGAGATTTACTTCACTGACAGACACTAATGTAACACTGTTGCACATGTCTCTTCTCCAGCTTCTGTCTTGAAGCGCTGGAAGTTAAACTGGTGTGACCTCTGGATAGACGGGAGTCTTTGCTTCTACAAGACTGACAGCAGGCGAGAGCTGGAGCACCGCGTCAGCCTCAAGACAACATGTGTGGATGTCAGATCTGGGCTGGAGTGTGGAGGTAAAGCACGGCGCCATTTCACCTTTTCCGGCTGGTCCAACGTGAAGAAAAAAATGGCTTGAGCGAACAAGCACTGCTCAAACTCAAATCGCCATAAGTGTCACAAGTCTTTGTGCATGTAAAGCAAAAACTTTGACTCACTGTTTCATTACAATATCATGTTGATATTCAGTTATACCGAATGACCACCCAACCCTAATTGCTAAATACCACAAAGTAGGCAACAGCTCATCACAGAAATGAGCCTCAGCAAAAAAACTGGACTCCTGGAGCTGGAAAGTGTTGCAGTGCGGCCATTTGGAAAACTTACATCAATTTGGAGTAAGCCAACACATAAACCGACAATGTGCCTTATCAGCTGTTGAAGACTTAGAGGCAGACAGTGCAGGCAGCCACCATGTGGGCGTCACACGCACTCTGTCCCAGTCACATACTCCCTTTAAGTCCTAATAATTCAAAGCAGGATTTGAGAAGGTTGTGTGTTCACACTCAAGCTGCAATTGGTTGTTAGTAAATTGAATAGTTAATGGAAAGAACATTAATTGCAATCTACTTTGGTTATCAAATAATGGCAAACACCTTCTGTCTCCACCCCTGTAAATGAAAGGCTTTTCATTGTCATTTATGACAGTGAATGAAGAGTGTTTGGGTTTTGAACTGTTGGGTGGACGAGGAAGTAATTTGGGCTCTGGGGAATTCTGATGATGAGCATTTTTTTGTATTTTTGAGATTTCATAAACTGATTGATTAATCATGAGAGCAATCAGTAGATTCATTCATGCAAACCTATCTCTAACAATACAATGCACTCTGAGAACAGAGCATAACATAATGCACGATACAGAGACTGGGCTGTCTGTGAGGTTTTTACTGACAGAAGACTTCTTGAACTTGTTTGTGGGCTGCAGATTTGTCTCCACCAGAGAATAATCCGAGGGAGAATCGCATCGTGGTCCAGCTCAGAGATGGCTCATCAGTCAACCTGTGTGCCAACAGCGAGGATGAGTCCATGTAAGTACTCCGACTTCCCTCCCGTCTCGTCCGCTCTGCCTCCCTTTTACAACCATCCATCAGCGCTTCACTCCTGTTCATGTCTTTCTCAGAGCGTGGAAGCTGACTCTGCTAGAGACAAGGAGGAACCCGGTGAGTGATCCATGTTCTCTGTCAGAGCTGAAACATCATCTTTTCCCTCTCGCTGCTGTTTCAACCTCAGGGCTCAAGGCAGTGTTTTCTCTCTCTCTAGGTGTTCACATACGACCCCTACAATGACTCCTACCAGGAAATCCCCATCAACAGCTACCATACAGTCTACATCACACCCGGAGCAGGACCAGGTATGTCAACACAAACACAAAAACCTGAGGGAAGTCAGCAGGGAATCTTTGCCGTAGCAAAAACAGACAGATTTAACTTTTTGAGACCAGCAAATAAAGGATTCGGTGTTTTTCCAGCGATTTTCTTTTTAAAGGAAGTCGAAGGTCAGAGGCAGTATTTAAATCTTCATGTCGGGGAGAAAAGTGCTGAAAACATTATTGAATGATTCACATGATTCAATATTTAAAACCCAAACATTAAAAAAACATGTTAGAGTTTGTGTTTGTGGTGCCACTTGGAGAACTTGATTTTGACTTGTACTGGAGTTCTACATTGTGTTATTTAGTGGTGAAGCGTGTATCGCTGCCGTCGTGACAACATAAATATTTAGTTTTTTTGCTTTCAGGAAAATATTTTCTAGTTTTTAAAAGATCCTACTCACGTTATAACATGTTGATATTTTTCATGTTAGTATGACATTTTTTTCGTTTATGCTGACCGAATAACTCAACTTTCAAATAAAAAAATAAACTTAACATTCCTCAGAAGACCCTGGGCTGATTCGTCCTCTCCATTGGTTACTGTCTATAATATAATTAAGCAAATTATTCCTCTTTTGAAGGGCACTTTTGCACTCTTTTATGATAGTGTAATTGTTTTGGCTCAAAGCCTATGGAAACAGGTAAACACACCTGCCCTGTAGTCCAAGTCCACTAAAAATGTTGTTAAATGTAGTCTACTATGTGAGTCCGTTAAGAACAGACGAAAAATATTTTTATGTGTGATATTAAGCGTTAAGGAAGAGACCTCTTTCACTGTCTTTTTTGCATTCATGCAGAAACACAAAACACCTGGAGGGTTTCTGTGGGGAGAAAACTTGAATCGTAACATGTACATATCTGATGTTTCGTCTGTCTCGCTTAAAAACATGTAGAAATTACCAGCTACCAGCACATATTTGGCCACAAGTTAATCTGCTAGAGAAATATTATGTGGACAATTTCCAGGCCCCAGTTAATTCTCAATGTGTCCTTGAGCTAAAATGGACTTTGGGCCCCTCTCACCGCATTGGTTCCGCCCACATTCTGTGCGTTATACCTGTATTTAACTGCCTTCCGTCAGGTACAGTGCGCGCAGCAGACTTCAGTTCAGTTTGCGACAAATCTATGCAACACAGACTTATTCTGGAATATTTATCATGTAAGTGTAATATCAACCGAGATAATAAAAGTATAAATACACAATACGCTGGCACAAGATAGGGTAAAACACTTGAGTCCGTTTGCATCAGTTTTTCTTCTGATTTCAATTGAACAATGAGCACTTCCCTCACCATGCATGGTTCATCAATATTACATGCGTCCTCCCCCTTTCATTTCCCTAAGGAACCCACCAGGTGGTCGTTCAGAGGGATCCGTTTGATGGAGTGATGGAGAATATCGCACTGGGATTACTGGCGGGCATGGCAGCAGGAACAGCCATGAGATCCTTCCTCTGGATGCCCGTCTTCTTCTGCTGAGACGATCTCCGTTAATGACTTGAAAACAGACTGCACACAGCCTGTCTGGCCACATGGATTGTCTGTAGAGAAGCTTTGTTCCTTCAAAAAAATCCTCATCGTCTGTGTCGTCTCTTTTAAAATCACGTCTGCTGTAACAAAGAGCTGCTCTTCTGGTTGCTCAGTTTGCATCGTGTGTGCACTTTTGCGTATGAGACTTAAGAAGCTGAAACGGATGCTGTGTAAAGATGTGTTGTTCCTGCTTGCACATACGACACACTGAATGTACTCATGAGCCTTTGCAAGTGTAAAGGAATCAATTTTGTATCTGAATGTTCTTTTATCTGCTGCCTGATTTACACACTTTGTATGCTTACAGTAATGTGCAGTTTGTAAGATGTGTAGCTTGTACTCGGAAATAAATGAATGTATTGCAAAACAAAACTTAAAAATCAATATTTTAAAACTGTTTTGATAAAACAAACTCAAGGTTGACTAACCAGTGTCTTTCTGGGCTTTTAACTATATCACGAGGTCTTCACCAGTTGACAGAGCTTGTCATGGAGATGAATCTCTTGACACACCAGCTCTGTAACTAAAACTACAGGTCTCTAGTATTCACTTCCCAGTCTCGATTTACTGATGAAGACTGTGTGATACGGTTGAAAACTCAGGAAAAGGATAATACATGGACCTTAAGTTGGGATTGTTGATGAATTTTTAAGCCAACACATTAGAAGTCGCAAAAATGCATCAGTGTGTCTGACAGATGAGCATGTGACATCTGCTGATGGAAGACCGTGGAATTGTGTTTGAATGTCCAGAAAAAGCGAGTAAGTAGAACTTGAGTTGAGATTTTTATTTTTTGTTTAAATGCTGAGAGGAAATATCGCACTCAGTGCATTATTGTTGTTTTTTATTCAAACCAAAGATTATTCCAAGTAGAAACATTCATTCTTGTCCTTATGATCTGTATCAGTGTGCATGAGTAGTGCTGAAAGAACTTGAAAACAAAGAACCGACAGACTTCGCTAAATTCTTGCTAGATTTGTTGCCTTGTCTTCCCAGGTTAGTGTCGTTAGGGGATGATGATTCTATGTAAACCACCCTACTCCATTGTTATCTCAGAAATGTGTTTCAAAGGTAACAACTACAGCATGCAAAACTCTCTACTCTTATTGCTTTGTCTTTTCTGCTCTTGCTACAGTGAATTCTCATGGTGAAACAACCTCGTAACTGCTTAACTGTAACAGAAGGCACAACCTTCCAGCAGGAGGGGATTCAGTTGCGTATTAAGGAAAATGACTGCAATCTGGGCCTTAGACTTCAGATTGCCCTGTACTAACAAATTAGCCTGACTGCAGTGTCCGAAGCCAGTGAGACTCAGGGAGTTTGAAATTATTTATGTAAAACTGAAATTTGTCTGGAGAGCTTTAAGTGGCTTGCGCTGCATGTCTCGATATAATCTGTATAGATACATTACTGTAACTAAGGTGGCAAATGTAGACTTATGCCAAGTTCACACTACAGGGTTGAAGCCCCAGTTTTCCACTCAGAGGTCGCAGAAACAAGCTCCAGATCACACGCCTGCTCCCGTGAGCGCCGACCGCTATGTGTGATCTGTTCAAAGACGCGATCTAAGAGCCTCGACAACGCCCAAAAGATACGAAGCAGGCTAAATGTTTGGTTGTGTCGAGATCGGTCGGTCAGTCAATGGGAGTGAACTTCTCTGCTGTCACCTGCAGTAGCTCTTTGAGAGCAGTTTGTCATACATCAATAACACGGCTTCTATCAGACAGCATTGGTATACACGCAAGCTTTTCACTATTTGTAACCTTGGCATCCTTTCTTAACCACAGCACAAGCAGGCAACTGTATGCATTTATTGCAAAAATATTTATTTACCTCCAAATCTCTCACCCGCATTCTTTTACTTCCTTGTTATTTTTGCTGCTGCAAATTAGCTGGTGTGTTTTTCTAACAAACAGTTTGGAGACCAAGCAGACTTGTCAGTGATCCCTTCTGGTGAAACATCTTGTAATATGCGACCCCGTGTTCGCTCATCTGTCAAGTGGTGTGCAAACCAGAATGACTTTAAGATTCCCAATCAAGACACAAAGTTCTGTAGTGTGAGATTACAGCGTTCTGACGATTTTTAAAGTTGTGTGACCAAGGCATAAGCAAAACACAAAAGACAAAATGTTGTGCAATACCAGAGATTTCCTTTGAAGCAGGTGTTTTTCAGATGCAGTCTAAATTTGCAACAATGAACTACTAAAAATGAAGGTTAAGTCTAAATCGACCCTTGTGACACCAGTCCATGCCTCTTAGGAAACCAGTCCCATTCCGAAACAGGCAACTGGCAATATTTGGCAAATAAAGTACAGGAACCTAAATTATGCTCTGATGTGTTTTCTGAATGTAGCAAATTGTCTTTACAAAAATAGTTCTAACTTTAAGTAATCAATCATAATTTCCTCTTCTGTTACTCCTCCTTACACATGACTTCTCTCTGAGCGTGTCCATTCACCTGCCCGTTAGCCTTCACTCTGTCACCTTCAAGCTTTCCCTCCGCTTGAAGCTTCTTGATCTGATCCATGGGACCCTTGCCCATCAGAGCCGACGGGTGTCTGTAGGAGCCTCCCAGGCGGTCCCACAGAGTGAAGTACTGGCCGTAATTGTAGTCGAAGAACAGGTGGTGGTCGGTGTGGTGAGCTGAGCCGTTGATGACACTCGTCAGACTGTCGGGGACCCGATAGTCACCGTCGTGGATAGAGATGGTCCAGATGTTGACGAAGATGTAGAGTGCCAGGTAAAGCACCTTGTGAAGGGGGAAGAGGAAGGGGTAGATGTGGTACGGGAGTCCCTGCATGAAGCCGTCGACTGGGTGGAAGGCGTGGCTGGCGAAGGGAGTGGTGATCTTCCACAGGTGGTGGGGTTTGTGAAACAGCTGTTGGAGACAAGGACAACATAAAGGTCAGACAAGAGAGACAATGCTTTCTCTAAAAATATCACTTTTGCTTAATTCCATTTATTTATGCTAATTATACACAAGTATCAAGCTGTGATCATGTTACGGACACTACAGAGAAATGTATGAATATTGAAGACAGGAAAGATGCTGTTAACAGGACTGTTCTGTTGTTTAACTTTGATTACCTAATTTTAAGGACTAGGTGACTGAATACTAATTTCTAACAAATTAACCTAATTTTTTGTTTCTGGATTATTGGGGTAAATTCCAACATAGTGTCATTTGAATGTAATTTCTAATTTAGAATGTAGTTTACACACTTCTAACCAGCTGAAATAGTTGTTTTAGAGTCCTCTATAAAATGACGGTTGATATTGTTAATTGTTTTTGAAAGGCAGGATAACTTATGAGAATTACTTTGAGAAGCAAATGATAATATTTTGCTTTTCTTGGTCTACAGTCAGACATGGCCAAATTCATTAAAAGAGGGGAAACACATGAGATAGATACAATCATATTGGCAGGTAGTCAACGTTGCGGCATCGTAATGAAAATTAAAAAGTGGTTTGGACCCATATCTACATTTCAGTAACTGTACTTTGGCACAGCTGTGCTCACCTTGTAAATGAGCTTATGATGTAAGAAGCGATGAATCCAGTAGATACACATGTCAGTGAAAAACAGGAAGGAGATCATACTCAGGAAGAGCCCAGGCCAACCTGAAAGCACATAGACCACATCAAGACCAAGAACTTCATGGAAACAACAAGATTATAGAACAACTGAAAGCTGGTGAGGATGTTATTCGACTGACCGAGTGGGGAATCATCAACGCTGTCGTACAGTTTGCTGTATCCTCTGACTTCAGCGAAAAACAAGGCCACTGTGGGAATGCTGATCCAGGGAAGAGAGGTCATCGCATATTTGATCTCTCTTTGAACCTGATTCTAAGTGGGAGAAAGCTTCCAAGTTAACATCTAGAGATGCACAGTGGAGTTTTATAAAAGGTTGTATTCCTTGTATTGTAACTCGATAGCATTTAATTCTGCATGCATGCCAATACATTTCTCCACCCCTCGTAGTATCAAAGTTCAATCAATTACTTCAGGTTTGGCAGTACCAACACACCGATCATAAAATGAGATACAAGCTTTATACCTCTAAGAAGTGTGGGTGTTTCTTTAGATTGTGGTCGAAGATGAGGTAATAACTGATGGCTCCCAGGCCCAGGTACAGGACCGCAGCCCCGAGGTTCGTCAGCACCAGCAGGCTGATAATCTGCCGCAGCGCCCCATCCTCAGGCCACGAAGCCGGGTACACATACGGGGTGAGGACGTAGTAGTCTGCAACGTTCAGCACAAGATCCATGGTTGAATCTGTGAAGTGTGAAAGAGAGAAACTAATTAGAACATCACATAAGAACACATTCTAAAAACATGCCAAAGCTCATATGAGTTCTTTGAGGTATGTTTTTAGTAACATCTCACACAACCCACCCTCTTCTTTTGCATTTATTCACTGTTACAATCAATAAACGCCCTACAAGAACAGTGTTTACTGAGTGTTTCCATTAGTGTTTTTTGTCGGAAAAAAAAGAAGTGTATAATTGTTACTGAATCACTGTCATAACAGGATAATTTAACTAAACTGGAATCAGATGAAGCTGAAAGGTCTCTTAATGTGTGTAATCATGCATCCTAAAATGTGATTATAGCTATTTCACGCTCCGTTATAATATCTACGTTATAGTGTCATAAACCATTACATTTTAAGTGTTTGTAGAGTATACTGAAAAGTTGCTAAAGTAGTTTTTATAATGATGTCCTAGAGACCTAACCAGATCTCTAAGGGGGATATAAATGTGGTCTGTCATCTGCCTCATACTCTCTCCACCATCTGTCTTTACCGTCACATCAAACTCTCGCAGGTCTGTGAAGGTGTAATTGAACAGTCAACAAATTAATGGCAGAACACTTCCATTTAATTCTTGCTGTATCATTAAATTCAATAATCAGTGTCGGTCTTCGTTTTGGGTCTAGTGCCGTGAGTTATTACGGCACCTCTGTTTATTTAGGTATCTATTCAAGGATTACTTCTATACACTGGGCCTTATGTTTGTTTTGTTTTGTAATCTAGATTTCTAATAGTAAATCTCCCATTTTATCTAGCTGTTGTCGGAATGTTCTTACTGTGGTGGTCCAACGGTTAATTGCTTATTGATTAGTTGTCAACTCTTACATAAACTGTCAACTGTTTAATTTTGTTGCACATTATGTGACATGTGATCAAATCAAGATTCTTCTTCTTCTTCCATTCTTCTTCCAACTATCTTGATAAAACGTTTACTCACTTTGAGCAGTTTTGTTTAAGCAAAAAGCCTAAATAGCTCCTAAAATGTCAATACATTCTGGTTTCTTTGCTCCTCTGTGATTGGAGGAGGATATCTTAGCGTTGTCATCTTGGGCTTTGGGAAGCACTTTTTCACCATTCTCTGACATTTTATAGATCAAACAAGTAATCGATTAATGAGAAGAACTGACCAATTATTCGACAAAGGAAATAATCGTGAGTTGCAACCCTAATGGTATATTTTAATCCCCCTTTTCCTGGTAATGTTCAACAGCTATTAGTTTGTAACGTTATAGTATGTTGTATAAATACTTAAACTATTCACATATTAATTCAAACACTGCAAGTGAATGACTATTTTCATATAACAGTAGATTTTACACCTTCCTTCACGAAAGGAAGCCATTACACTATATGATAATGATTATAACGTTTTTATAGCCTATTTCCAAGTTAATGAGCTGAAGAATGGACCTCTGTGGCCACATCCCGACTTTACACTTCTACCTTTAATTTCCAAAGTTAGCACATTAGTATTAGCATTAATATGTTATGCTAACCGTATGCCTACTTCATAATGACAAAAGCCACATTTATATAACTTCCAAACCGACCGTTAACGTTGCGTGTGACAAAAGATAAATGGTTTTTTTTTGCATTACCAAACACTAACGGCTGTAATACATTGTAATATCAGCGTATATGTGAGCTGCACTGTCATATTTCTAATATAAAGTTATGTATATACAATTTTAATAACACCGTACCTGGTGTACTGTAGGTTGCTCCGGTTCCGGTACAGCGGTGAGAGGAGCGTACCAAGCTAAAGGCGGGCCAGCAACCAATCAGTGCTCACTTGTCCCCTGCGTCACAAAAAGGGCAACCAATTCGATTGCAGTTTCCCGTCACGGCAGGTTTGTTTTTGATTCTGATTGGTCAATTGTTGGATCTGATCATGGTGTTACAGAACAGTGACTGTGGTGGCACAGAAGCAGTCCATGGTTACGCAGATATAGATCAATAGATAGATGATTGATAAATACTTTATATGCCAGGGGGAAATACCACATGATACAAGACAAAAGCACTTGAATAAGTACTGGTATAATCAAAAAGTAAAAGATAAAAACAAGTGCAGGCACACGGTGTGCAAAGTAATATATGATGATGTCAGTTATATAATATATAACATTTAATATTATTAAACATTTATTTCACAGTGTTAACATTACAGAGAATGTAATGTTCATAATTGAGTCCAGTTGGACCTCAGCAGCCTCCCACTCCACAGATCAACAGAACCCCTCAACCAGGTGGTGTGGAGGTGTTGGTGGGTGTTATTGTTGAGCTCCCAGCCCACTCCCACCTGTCATCCAGGTGCACTGCAAGGTATTTGTAAAACCCCCCCACAACAAATACATCAGCACATTCTTTTATTTGAGAGGGGCACACTCTCCGTGGCATTGTACAAACCTTGCTAATGCTCCATAATACCAAACTTCCTTTAATAGCATATGCATTTTAAATCGTCTGTTTGTTTGTTTTACCCAAACATTAACTTTTGGAAAATAAGAACTTCATAAGTCGCATCAAACTTTGAGAGGTTCTCTTCAATTTGGCATCTTAAAATACACCCAACAGTTCTTTTTTAAAAAAAAAACAAAAAAACAAAAACCTTGCTTTGTATAGCTAACTTGTATGCAAGTAAGCAGGATGAAGTAGACTAAACACTGAGTGTTTGAAATAAAGTTATTCATATTCAAACACTGTGACGCTGAATTTGACAGAACATACAACTTAATTGGAAAAGTGATGAATTAAGATCTATGTTGTTTAGTTTAGCAAATTTGAGAGGCAAAAAAACTTACATTTGCTTGACTTCTAAATCAAGTTTGGTGTGTGGGTTAACTAGAATTTGACATGTACAGTACAGGTGCATGATTGTGACTGCTATTTGCAGATTTGGGCTGCATTAACAATAGATCTGCTTTATAGTTTCAACTCTTCCAACTAATAGGCCCATATTGTTTAGACTATACGACTGGTGTAAGCTTATTGTGTCATGAACAGTGTGTTTGTTCTTGTTAATATTGGGTGAATATTTCACTTTCATGAAATTGAATAGAAAATCCATCTTGGTGATTGCAGTTGATGCATTGCTTCCATTCTGCTGTGGAAATGACACCCACCCAGCCACAAGGTGTCGCTAGTGCTCTAAGGTACAGAAGTAATGCTGCAGGCACAGTGTTATGCATGAATATTATAGTGTTATAGTGATACCGCTGGCGATGACTGAATTAAAAACATATATAAATTCAATATTAAACACGCTGTACACTCCCATATTAAGCTGCAGGACTATTATGGGAATAAAACAGCAGATGAGAGGCTATAACCCTCCATAAACCCTGCAATTTAAATGTTTTAAGCTGTATACGATTTAAACGAAGACATATGAGGTCATTTCCATTTTAAGTATAATCAATTGTTTAATAGCCTGTTTTCCTCTCAAATAAGAGAATCTTCTCTTGTTTTTGTGGCGCATTTCTTTTCTACATCTATGTCGATAAGCCACTTACACAACTTTGAAAATGATTTGGCCTTTCTGTATAGATGTGTTTCTGTTTGACTCTTGTTTCTGCTCTCTGGTGGCTCTCTTTCTGTCTTCTCTTCTTTTCGTTCTTTACTTTTAAACAGAAGCCATTGCCAATTTTCCTTCTGATCAATTTTCATTATGACGTTTATATTACTGTCGGGGACTGGCAAACATTTTAAATGGAACTTCTTCTCCATCCACAGCACTTAAATTGCCACAGGGGACCCTCAATGAATCTTAAACCCTGTAAATAAAAAGGTTTCATTTTCTATTCACATTCAGAAGTTACGTTCTGGTTAAGAGCTCAGAGAGCATCATATTCCCAATTTTTAAAGCTGTAGACACTTTAGACAGATATAGGTTTGTTTTTCTTGCATGGGGAGTTCATTCGCATGCAAATAACTGGCAATGAGGCATTTTGCAATAAACTGATTCTTTATGCAGTAGCTCTGAACATCACTTCACGGTCTTTTTGCTTATTTTTTCAGCTGTTATTGATCATTGTAAACAGCAGATATCCACTTAAGATTATCCATTTACTGATGAAAAGATATTTACCTTTGCTTTTGACATTGATAATGTCAATGTCAAGATTTAAATGAAAAAAAAATAATGAGAAGAAAAGATAATGAAATCACACAGTAATCAGCACTAGTCAAGCTTTTTTTCTGCCTCAACGTAACTTCTGAGGCATTCAAACGGTTCTTAAAATAAATATTGAGTTAGGCTGCATGCTGTTATGTGCTAGCGGTATAAAGCCATGCTGATGCTTTCAGTTTATGTGATGAGGTATTGTGATATCCACCTTTGAATATTTTGCTGCCACTTCAGTTATATGAAACTGGATGGAAATGAGCTACTGCTGCTCCAAGAATTACATTGACATCATCCACACATTGCCAGCCAACGTGGAGCCAACATAACAGAAAAACAACGAGGGATATGGTGGCTGGCATGCTACTTTGTTAAAGTTTGGTCTCAGACTGTGTCCAATGAGTCATATTCTGTGAAGAAATCTTCTCCAAAATGTCTTTGAAGATTCCTACTTTATTTTGCTGACTATACACCACACTGTACAATGAGGTCTCGTCAACGAAAGCAGCTACTGAAGCAAGCAATAAAAACGTAAATATAGCACATGTTCAACAACATTTCAGAGAATGAAACTGCTGCACCAAATTGAAATGTTTCTAATATGGCTTTGTGTCCAGGGTAATCACAGACCTGTCTCCAAAATAAAAATGTTGCTACTCTACCTTTCTGCCAAATCGTGGACACTTTGACTTTCTATGTTTCGTATGCCTCATATCAGCATTTCTACATTACGTGCCATACCGCATTCAGATTACATGTGTTAGAGCTGACTTTAATGACAGGATGAGGAGGGAATGGCGGTGGCGTTAACAGATAAGCTGCCAAGTGAGAAACATTTGCAAGTGCAAAATCACTGGATATCTTTTAATGAGACATCGGGAGATATTCCAGCTGTGTCAGTGACAAGATGTTGTAGCAATTTGCAGTAGAAAACTGCATATTTTTAACCCGACATCAGTTGTATTTTCGGTGACAAATCTGGGTATTTCAAGCCAAAACGTGATCTTTGTCTGAACCTTACCATTGGGTTTTTGTGCCTAAACCTAGCCAGACCATCAGCACAGCCTTGTCACAACGTAATACTGATAATAAAACCTGAAGAAATTAAAAGCTGCAACACTGGTTTGCAGAAAGGTACATCGTTGACAGATATTCTGGAGAGTCACATGTAGACATGAGTGTCTAAACGAGCTCCACACATGTTTTGAGACATACTCGCTAGTTGAGGTCACCGGCAGTGATCAGTTCTGTTCCACGCAGCACGGCTGCTGCCCTTATAGCGTCACTCTCCTCTCTGCTTGTGGCGCTGAAGGACAGATGGCCACACTTTGTGTTTATCGATACAAAGCTACAGGCCGCCTTATATCATAAATACGACATCTTCTGCTCATGCATATGCCCGGCATATGCATGAGCAGAACTTGATATCAACTTGATATCCTTATGTGACAGGGGATTTATGATCATAAACATGAAGACTGATGGCAACACTTATACAGTGCTTTTATAGAAAGTGCCACCCAGTACTAATTCAATTTATAAAAAAAAGAAGAAAAAAAAAAATCAAAATCATGAAAGGTATAACTTCAAATGTTTAAAAGAACTGTTCGATTATGCTTCTTAATCCACCTCAATGTCTCTTTAATACTTAGGAAAGTGTATAGTACGCATCGTCTGCTTCGGCTGACTATATCAATGTTTCGAATACTTTTTTCATTTGTACATTTTGTTCGTACGACTGAAGACACCCTGTTCTTTAAACAGAGCATTTGTTTGTGGAAGCTTGCCTGGTATTGCTCCACTTTTGAACAAAGTTGGTTTTGTAGTCTGGCTCGAGCTGTCTAATAGGCTGTGAAGGCATCTCCCTCTGTGTGCAGACACACATCAACCAATCAGGATATCTGCAGAGAGGCAACCCTCATGCTGGGGCCCAGATAACCTGCTGCTCATCATCTCCTCAGTAGGCAACAACAGTGGATGAGTCACTGTGGATAAAATGCAATCAAAAACTTGAGAAACGTGTCACAACTGGAGACACAGCGACTGCTCAACTTTTTAAACAAGCGTATATTTCATTATGTTGTCAGTGGGTTTATGTGATGATATGAATACACCCCTCCTCATTCTTATTTCTCTAGTTAAAAGATCAATTCCTAAAAAGTTGAAACACACACAAAAACAAATTGATCATTCTTTTTTGACATGTATAGGATGGGAATATTTAATGACAGTATAGGAATATTTAATGACAGTATATTTTCTCTCAAGATATGCCTATACCAGAACAAAATGTTGGCCTTGCACGTATCTGCAACCCACATGTCATATGAGGGTAGCAGGGGAAGACAAGGATGGACCCAAATGCAGATTTAGACAGGAGGCAGGATCAAGGAAAACAAAAGGCGAGCTTTTTAAAACTAAAGCTGCATACAAAAAACAAACCAAGGGAGCTAGCTCCAAAAACTAGTAAAAAGGAAAACAAACTCAGGGATAAGAAATCAAAATCCAAAAACCACATACCACAGGGAAACAAGGAACACAGAGGAAGGAACTCAGAGGTGACAAGCTGCAAGCACAGAAACATCTAACAGAAGCAATGACCGGACAAAGAGAAGAGGGCAGGCAGAAACTAAATACACATACACTAATGACGAGACGAGGAACAGGTGAGGCGAGAGGAGGGAGGAGGACAGGTGAGCTGATGAGGGGAAGACACAGAGGAGAGGGCATGAAGGAAACAATACTGACAGACAGGGGGAGACAGACAAGAAAGGAGGAATGGGAAACTACAGAGGAGAGAACAGAGTGGGAAGAGCACGGAGGGGAACACTAAGGAGACACAAGGAAATCAAAACATAAGATGAGACACAAGACACAATACATAAAGTAAGACACATAAGGCACAGAAAACATGCATACATGACACCACAAATGTTAAACTTTTTCGTTTCATTCAACATTTCCAGAACAATGTGTCATAACCAACTGACATTACATGTATAAGAGCTGGTTTTGAAGTCTGGTCAAGGAGGGGATGGTGGTAATGTGACAGCTATACGAGATGGCAGTCAACTAACTGGGCAATTTTCATATTTATTAATAACATTACTGCATTTATTATTGCACTGTTTATATTTGTACATAGCATGAATACACATGTCTATATCTATTTATTACCTTTTCATTACATTGTTCATTTTTTACTATTATTATTGTTTATTGTGAAATTGAACTGTCCTTTGGCTGCTGTGACACACAAATGTCCCCGTTTGCGGGACGAATAAGGGAATTCTGATTCTGAAGCCTGACACCACTGTTCGAGACAACGTTTCAACATTTGTAACCACTGGATATCTTTACCACGACTTCAGGGCAGCAAAGTCAGATGTTTTAAATGAGAAGTCCAGACTTTTTCCAACAATGGCATGGCATGGCAAGATGTCTGGATAATTTGCATCCATGTTTTTGGCAATGAACTGGATATTTTTGACTAGGCATGTCTGTGTCTGTGGCGAGAAAACTGGGTATTTTCATCTATAACATGATCTTTTCTAACCAGTCTAACCAGATGTTTGTTTTTTTTTGCCTAATTCTTTCTGGACCACAAGCACAGCATTGTTACAACATAAAATTAAAAACTGAACAGAAAGAAAGTTTCAGCATATCGTTGCTTTGCAGAAATATACATTGCCAAGTTTTATCCTGCCGATTAGGTCGCTTATTCCGTATTTGATGGCAGCAACATGTTTCAAACAAGTTGGGACGGGGGCAACAAAAGTCTGGGAACACTTTGAAATGCTCCAACAGGTTCATTGCTAACAGGTGACGGTATCATGATGGGAGTGAAAGGGCCAGTCCTCGAAAGGCTCAGTCGCTCAGGCACACGGCAGTAGTTAACAGAGATTGTTTGCAAATGATTGCATCCTGTTTTTATTTACGTCTTACCCAGCGTTCCAACTTTTTTGTAATGTGTTTGTATAATTGTCATCATTACTATCGGTAATCAAAACATTGTACGCTCCAAGTTAATTGCTGAGATTTGGGAGCGCAGCCGTGCTAAAAGAACATTATTATGATGCGTATGGAGTGCTCATTTATTGTTTTACCTCCAACTCGAGTGATTTAGATAATCTGGCTTCCGAACAGGTTCGTTTACAACCTCACTGATCATTAACTGCTCACAGAGGGTAGATGATCGAGCCCCACGGACTTTGTTGCCACACTGTCGTCTCATTTCCAAAGTAGAGTTATAATAACAGGTGGAAATGATGACCCGTTAACAAAAATAAGACCAGAGCTCCAATTAACAGAAATCAATCTTTAATTGGACCCAGACACATTAATTAAACTCACTTTTTCAGCGGCTCTCATGTTCATATTGACAGTGTTGCACCAGGGAGCAGCTGAGCACAGACTAATTGTCATCCATGTTTTTCACATCGACGTATCAGAGCCACACTTTCTCAGCAGCACCAGACCAGGCCAACACACACGCCATGCGGTTCATCGACAACAATAGAAACACCTTCCACCAAAGACTCACAAATAAGATACATAATCCCACGTTCATTGACAAAAATGAGCCAGATTGTTGGTCACCCTGGTCAAAAGACGGGTTGGAGCATAGAGAATCCTGACGCCAGCCAGCCATGAGAAGCACTTCACCTCCTCTTTGGATTTGGATGGTGCAGGCCACAGCTGCTGCTGTTTAGTCAGCACAGGGACGAGGATGCAATCTGCTCATAAATAACACCGTCTCATAAAATTTCATGAAATGAGAATTAACTCTGAAATGCAATTTATGCCGTGTAAATACTGCAAACATAATTTTCCTCGATCATGAATAGAATTTATGCGACAAAAACCTGAATTAGAGGTCGACTTTCTGAAATCACACGAGATATTTAGTAATTGAACATGTTACAGCTTTGGTTTAAAGCTGAATTGACAGCAATCTCTGCCAGCTAGATAACAACGCCTACCAAACCTTGAGCAGAGAGATTTAATAAACTGCAAACCACTTCTCCTTTCATTACAGCTAACCAACCCTGACACCTGGAAATTCAATTTCTATATTACTAATTTGATTCCCAACTACATTGTGATTACAGTTGTGATTGCTGCCTAAATTACGTTCACAGTGGGGTTTTTTTGTCTTTAAAGATGGAGAACTAGATTTGATTTGCAGGAGTCAAACCAAGATGGTTAGGGTGGATAAAATGTAGGACTTTGACACCACCAGAGTATTCTGAGTCATGTAGGTAGGTTTAGGCAACAAGCACTTTGGTTAACAAACCTCCTCCCCTCAGGCATTCCTCCAGAGCCCCTTCTCCAAATCAAATGAACGCATCCTGCCTGACTACACCGACACCGACAGCACCAAAAGCTCTAGCTGGGGCATGCGTTAGTGGCTAGTTCACTACATTCAACAAAATCTCTTCCCACTCATAAACAACTGCTGGAAACTGAAATGAATTAAGTCACGGATTTAATGACTTCAGACTTCATGAAATCAAAAAAGGACCTGTGACTTCGCTTGGAGTTCAGTTTGCTTTTCAGTGTAATAATAATGACTTGTACAGGGCTCAACAGGGACAGGGAGTTATTTTAAAAAACAAGGATAAAACAAAAAAAAAGGGCTTCATGCAGTTTGTCCTGCGTGTTCCAAGTCTCCAGAAGCCCTGAGATCCCAAATTTGATTTGAGAAGACTTTATTTGCACCCTTTTTTAAGGCTGAAGTCTTTTCTGACGCTACTAACCATGAGCGCACAACCGAAGTGGGTGCACAAGCTCGAAAGCATGAATTTGTGATTTTAAGGCTCACCGAGACTTTGATTACACCGGATAAGCTGTGCAGAACCATTTCATGTTTTTTTTGTTTTGTTTTTTGTTTTTTACATTTCAAAACAAGTCCCCATCTACTTCAGCTGTTACTGTAAATAATGGTTGAATTTTCGTTTTCGGGAACTATTGAGAACTTTTCCTCTCAGCATCCAAATCTACTTTAAATACAAAAAAAAATAAAGAAAAAAGTATTGGCACCACGATAAAACATCGACAGCTTTTCAATAGCATCATTATTATGCAAAACTGACAGCTCAAGACTTTTTAGATAAAAGAAAAAAACAACTCAGTGTTTAAAAATGAGGGCAGCCATTTGTGAAAGAACTGTACTAATTCAAAGTTGATTATCTTTTAATGAAGAGGTGCACAGTTTCAGGTGCTCCATGAAACATTCTAAATATCACTCAGCAGGGTGAGGTAATTTTTTTTATGCACAGCAGTAATACAGAATATTGAGGAGGTTGAGGATTTTTTTTTTTGTTGTCTTTTTTTCCGATATTTCAAAAATTGTATGACCTGTTCATGTCAAACCACGACCCTACGTGTAGCCCTCATCAGTGTTTTTGAGCATTTTTTTTAGATTATCATTACAGTTGCTGAACCCTCCAGTGAACCAGAATGTCCTCACACTGTTATTAAATCAAATGACTTAAATCATATTAAAATGCAAATTGCAGTCTGGACACAACATGCTCCACCCATTCCACTTTGAAGATTAAAGTTCACTCATCACACAGGTGGCACCTCCGTCGCCTTTGAAGCCGCCTGTTTGTAGATCCTGCACATCCTGAGAGCTACAGTCTGACGTAATTCTTCTTCAAAGAGCGGTAAAAGAAAATGCTTTTTGGAGGAGGTTCTCTCAAGCTTTTTAGCTGCTTTATCCAATTTGCTTTGTACTTCCCCAGCGTCAGAGGCCGGTCGACGGCCAAGACATGTTGCCTTTTATTTTCACTCCCAATTTGAACTGGGTAAGTTATAAAAACCCCTGTCCCTCTTTTTGTTTTGTTTTTGTCTGGAAAGCTGCCTCCGATTTCACTCTTTTTATGTCTTCTTTAGATGTGATGCCAACAAAATACCAATTTAAACCACCCGAAAGAACAATGTTACCTCAGTGGTTTATGCTTGAAAAGTGAAAACCTCTACATCGTGTCTCAGTTTGTACAACCTCAGCAAGTGACTTTCACCCTTTTGTTTATTATGTGCATTTCATTTAAAAGCTCAGGTACCTGTAGCAGGTGATACAGATGTAATCCGTCAAATTTTCACATTCAAATTTAAAAATAAAAAAAGCATGCTAACATTAGCATTTAACTCACCATGCTGCTCGCTGTACCTCATGCTGCCCTAGCTTCACTGAGTTCAATTCCCATGTTCGCTACTTGTGACCCGGGTTGGGTCAGATTATTTTCAAATGTACTGAAGTAACTAATCTAATCTGAATACTTCAAAATCAAACAGTGAAAATATTGCAATTTATACTAAAAGATTGATACAGCCACAACATCGGATGTCCTATCATGTTCTTTGCATACATATAATCTGATTAAACTGCTTCCTGTGATGTCACTCATCAACTGTTGCAATGTGGGTAATGTAGGCATCAGTTTTTGAAAAGGTGTGGCGTGCGTGGAATAAAAAAGGCGATACCTATGGTTCGCTCATTTTGAAACTGTCCCTAGTGAGTCCAACTGTGATATAGGAGTGCAATGCTAGACCAGTGGACTGCTTTTCAAAACATGGCACCTACATTACCCACAATGCACAATTGAATGACATCACTGGAGGAAATTTATCAGATTACATGCAGTTTCCGCTGGATGCACAAAAGGCTTCATACTACTTTTTCCACATATGCAGTAGTGCTCCGCAAGACCTGTAAGAACACTTTCATGTGAAAAATTGGTGGAGTTACCCTTTAATAGAGCGTTGGTTATCATGAAAAATCATTATATTTTAAAGACATAATCAAATCAAATAATCCCTGACATTGTAGTTGCAATTGTTTTAAATGTGATCTTGGCTGATTATAGTTAGCTATTTTTGTAATGTCACTCCATAATCCTGATTGTAATCCATTACTACTCAACACGGTTTGTGAGTGTTCATTTCACAGAAGATTTCAACTCGAAATGGTTAAAGAGATGGTTAGAAATACATTCACCATGTAACATTAACTGAAAATCTGTGTTCACCTTGAACAATGGACTGACTGATATGAGGCGACACTATTTGCTTGATTTGGAGGCACATTTTAACCATACAGCCCCAAGGTCGATATATAAGAGCCTTTACTCAGCGGTGAGTCCTGCTTGGGTGTTCATGTGAATGCCATTTACAAGTCAGAATCTTGTAACAACTACACTCGGTGCTACCACTGTCAGGGTTTGGTTAAATATGTGCACCTAAATGCAGACACAGTGGCAGGCAGGCTAAGGAAGAAAAGGAGAGCTGGCATCCAAGAATCAAAATATAGGAAATGAAAAGCAGGAAATAAAAAAGGCAAAAAAAAATCCAAGTAAAAAACGAAATAGGAATACAGTTGGGGGGCAGGGAATGAACAGAAGATGCCAGAGCAGCTAAACAGACAAACGCACCAGGAGGTAAACAGGCGAACTGACAAAGAGAGAGGGGAAATAGACTTAAATACACAAGGGCTGATGAACAAATGAAACACAGGTGTGCACAGAAAAAGGTCGAAGAAAAGACAAAAACAGGAATTTTCTACAATTTCTACAAAATAAAACAGGAAACATCTTAACTGAAAACCCAAAACCATGAGAACCATGGTCCCAAATCCAAACTACACAATATTTCCAAGCAGCTTTTGAGTATGTAGTGGGTTCATACTGGAAAAATAGACAAGTCAAAGCATAAAAACCATCAATGTTCAAACATTAAACTGTAGTGGTTGTTTTTTGTGGTGTTGTGGAGCTGTTTCGCAAAGTTTTGGCAAAACTTTTTGTTGTTTCTTTTGTCTAAATCAATTTAATTGGCTTCCTCAGTTTGACTGACATCCAGCGGCACAATTATTGTACAAAATGAATACGAATCCATTAAGCCGTACAGCGATGTCTCATCTGCGGACTTTGTTTTAAGTAAAGGCTGCTCTTGCCTCACCTCTTTTTCAGAAAAAAAGTCCTTCATTTAAGAGGAACAAGAGCTGCACAAAGAAAGAAAAAAGGCAAACGAAGACAATCATCGGCGCAGCCACATCTTCTCTCATTGTGACGTGAGCGGGTCAGCTAACAACAGAAGGCCCTCAGATGAAATAGACTAATTTTGCTGTCATTGTGGCCTTTTCCCAGTTTTACAGAGAGAAAGTTAGAGCCTTCTTTTGGTTAGATCTGTAATCACTATCCAATCCCCCTGGAGGAGAAAAAGAAATTTAATTTGACAAGGAGGTAATGAACCCGTGCAGCCATTATCTTAGATAACCCATTTGAGAGACTGGTTGAGCACTGATGAAAATTCTATTAAACATAGCTGGCTGATTTCTCTATTTTGTTCAGTGGCAGAAAAGCCTTTTCTACCCTTGCCAATTTACTTTGAACTCTCAGAGTTGCCAAGGATCATTATATCAAGGAGCTTCAAACACTCACCCTTTACTTAATGATTCAAAGGCAACAACCCTAGACTGTGGGCTAACAACCTCTGTGATGCATACACAAGACACCTATGCCAGTGCGGGAAATACTTTTACTTTGACTTTCTCTCTGGAGTTTGAGGCACAGATTCTGGTCTTAGGCACAACTTTTCTGGTGTCTCAGAACTTTCTTGTTTTTCAAATCCACTTTGGTTCAGACGTGTCTGGGCCTCAGTTAAATGCTGACTCGACACTTCTTACCTTTCAAGTACAGTGAAGGGATACGGGGGTACGTTGTCTCAGTGCGGTCTAAATCTTTGAGCGTTTTCTCCATACTGCAGGCAGTTCAGAAGGGCTGAATCCAAATGTGACGAGATATACATCGAACCTTATGCACGATGCATTAAATTGAACACGTAGTAGATACGCAGAAACATTTTCCCTTTGAGTTGAGCTGCCAAACATATTTATATTAGGAGATGGACAAAAAAACAAAAAAAAAAACAGTTCCTGTCTTGCTCTGCGGAATATGCAGCCTGTTCTCACTTCCAGGTCGCACAGCAGCCTGGTCAACAGCCTCACACTTCTAAGTTTGACACCCTAGGCACCCCACCAGCATCACTTCCTGAAGCATCCCCCTGAGTGAGAAAAGTCCAAGTCAAGGGTTGGTTGGTTAGATTGTGTGGAATATCCCTCTGGATAGAGAGAGTTGGCACTCCAAGAGACCAAGAGTTATTCATTTATATCACATAAAGTAAGTTAAAGCTAGGGTCTGTAATGTTGTTCAGAAACACATTTTGTTATACTGGGTGAAATGGTCCTTCTATCCTGAGAGTAGTCAATACGTTATGTATTCAGAAAAAAGAACGAAAACAATCAGACCTCTGTGGCAGCTGCAGGAGTGAGAAAAAGCTGAACAATCCGTGCTATCCGGCCCGAATAGAAAGAAAATCAGATGCCTTCATGTCTCGTTCTGCCTACGCCCCCCTCTGTCCCTCCCTCCTCCGCGCGTGCACAGGTCACGTTTCGCTGATGCCGGAAATATTCAGCACACTCCTCTGCAGAAATACGGAGTTGCAGAAGAAGACGTTCATTTGACCACAAAGGAAGAGAAAATGCAGCCAGCGTCATGGTGATGGTCATA
>OMLP01044607.1:12400-37399 GCA_900302685.1 Spondyliosoma cantharus
TGGATGACTCATTTATAAAACGTCAGGAAACCGCAAAGATTTCCAGGAGACATTTAACTATAAACAGTACACTTCACTAGAAATTAAATAATTATAAATTATCATCAACATCTTTCTATGCATTATAATCTCTAAAAAGAAAGTTTTCATTCTTTTTTCGTATTTTCATATTTTCTCAATGAAGAGAACAGATTTTTTTTGCGGAAAAATGACTTGAACAGACAATAATAAGAACATGTATCAGCCTGATATATATCACACATAGCTAGTTTAAATTAAATATTGTATAAAAGCACCAATAACTATTCTTTTATTCCTAGGCACTGACTTGAAATGTCAAATGTCACCAAGCTCTAATTCATGAATGATGATAGCAAACATGAAGGCAAAGTTGTGGGAGAATGCAATCACTTGATTAGACTTGACAAAACTTGTCTTTATTGATCCTTTTGGGATGACTCCCGCAAGGAAATTGAAATTTCCAGCAGCTTACACAGAAGAATAGAGAGGTATAACAAAAAATACAGTATAAGATAAAAACAACAGTGTAAGATAAAAACAAAACTCTTAGTAAATACAGATAAATAAAGATAAATATATAGACTGTATATGACTGTATATGGCATTGTGTCTTATACAGTGGATAAATGACATTGAATTATTGCACTTAAGAGGACAAATGACATTAAATTATTGCACTTAAGAGCTGGATGGGTAGATTATTATTATTATTATTATTATTATTATTGTTATTAATAATAATAATTGCACAGTGCTACCACTACCACTCCTTCCTTTCTGTCCTCTTTACCCTTAATTACCCCTAATTGCCCTCTTTATAAATTAATGTGTATAAACACCATGTGGGTGCAGTTTTTGCAGCTGTTTTTGTTGTAGTAAGAGACAGCCTTTGACAATTATCACAGAAATAATTGCTATAAATGACATCACTGTCATTTTAAGAAAGATTTTTGAGATCTCAAGGTACACTGAGGTATGAAAATTGATCGTATCGTTTGCTTATCTAGTTATTACATTCTACAGTGTTAGGGTTGTTTATATACATTTAAAGATCATGTCAAGTTTATTATAATAAAGCGTTCATTCAACACAAATACCCTTCTGTTTTCATCCTTCTAGGCGCATTGTAACTCATAATAATAACTTTGACATTTTCTGAAATGATTATCGTAGTGTGAAAATGTACATTCAAACAGAGAAAGCATGGGTGAGCAGAAAAAGCGACAGTGATGACCAACGGTGTCCCAAAGCCAGAAGACTTGTGGCAACCAGCAGAGAGATTAAAGCATTAGGGATGAGAAGATACAGGGTGCCAGCTAATCCCAGACCAGCTTGTCACTGGCCCAGCTGGAACCCTGACACAAACAGAGATTCACGGATATGGTCAGATAAACAGCAAAAAACGCAGAAAGAGAGGGAGCACGCCAAACTGGAATTTACATAAATGAACGCACTGTTGCTGAACAACACCTGAAGTGTAAGAAGATACGTACAGCTTCACATAGAGACATTTCCCCTCATGTTGACTGTCTAAGTAAAACCCTCATTAGTTTTGATCAGGCGCTCTGAACTCTGTAGTTCAAAGGACTACAGACAATTACTCAAAGCGGGAGAAATCCCAGAGTGCACCAGAGCAGACATCTTATCATTGCCTCGTCCTGCTTCCTGTTTTTGTGGTCTCAGCCTGGCTCCTGTTTCCTGGTCACATCTCTCCTTCCTGTCCAAACACTTGGCCAGAACAATACAGCTATGGCTCAAGAAGCGACCGGGAAGACAGATGGAAAACGTGCTTAACCGTCTCACACACAATATGTTAGATCCGTCAATCAAATGGTACACTCTTAATTGCAGTTCCAGAGTTGTTGTTTTTTTGTTTTTTTACTGTGCAGCTATGCCAGAAATAACAAAATCACTTCAGAGAACAGCAGGTTGGAGAGACACAGGAGCTCTGGCAGTGTGACCGAAGGCTAATAATAGCTGACAGGTACTGGAAACACAGCTCATATTTTTTAACCTTGCAGATTTTAATTTATCATCAAATTTCTTTTGATTTTGATATGTTTTTAAGGGTCTTCAAAGTGGCTTAAAATATTTACCTCTAATTCTCTGCGAATAATTATCTCATGGGAGACCAAAAATAAGGGTGAGTTGAGGTTACATCTTCAATACAATAAATTCATCAGTGAGGCAAGTAGCAGCCTTATGCTATCAGTGTCCTAGCAGGAAACCACTGTAATTACAGATCGTGTCATTCCAGCTGTCAAAGAGCGAAAAGAGACACTTCTGCTCACTGAGGCCAATTCCCACCAGCCGAGTCCTCATCTGGCCCCGTTTTCTCAGCTAGCGACCCCCTGCAAACCCCAGCGGCCTCACGCCAATAAGAGAAAACAAAGGGTAAAATTACACCATCATGTGCTGCCACAAAGGACACTGAATACATTCAATAAGGTCTGGTTTTGGAGCCAAAGAACTCCTCAGATTTAGCCGTCTGCATAAACACTTTAGAAACACTGTGCCTCTTATAGGATTGGACTGGATGAGAAGGAGGTGATGATGCAAATGAGAAGATTGCATGTTTTTGCTTTTACTGTCTGGCTGGCATGACAATCACATCAATGAGGCGAAATAATGAGCGACTGGGGGCAGGCAGGAGGAGGGAGGAGGGACGGGATGTGCCTGCTTGTGAGAAATGAGGGGAAAGTGGAGGGTGCAGGAGAGAGAGAGACACCAAAAGTGGGATAAGACAGTGAATGAGACGGTGTGTGAGAGAGTTGTGTGTATCATTAAGAGGTGTACAATGTGTGTGTTTATGTGTTTGTGTGTGTGTGTGAGGGGAGAAAGAGAGTATTGGGGTGGGGGGAGGGGTTGGAACAGGGACCTCGGGGAAGCCACTGAAAGGTTCCCGGGACAATAGAGCTCCGTTCACACGGCAACAGAGCTAGCTCTCCCATGCATCCTCACCCCTCCTCCTCCTCCTCTTCGACCTTCTTTAAGGCCCCCTGTACACTTGCAATGAAAGCCTAGCAAGCGGGCGCTCCTCCTCCTTCATCCACCACTCGCTCGGGGAGAAAGACTGGGGCAAAAAAGGGAGAGTAATGCCTGAACATTTCACCCAAACACCGCAGAGGACTGCATTAGCTTACGCTTTCAAACATAGATTCTCACTCTCAGATCCTTTTTCTGATGTGTTTGGATGCTTAATTTATCACAACCCAGCATGCACACTGAGGCATTCAGGCATGCAAACAGTTACAAACACATCAGGTAGCCTCTCAAATGTCTCATTAGCAGTGTGTAAACAGTCCCATCTGCAGCAAAAAAGTCTTTGATCGTCGGCACGGTGACATTCAGGCTGCACTCAGGGTGAAAAACACACTTCCCCTGTGACTCCTGCAGGATGCCCTCATCTCTACGCCAACACGCACAGATTCAAGAGGCCTTTACTACAGATGTGAGAACTCCATTAAGATGTGAAAGGGATTCATTCATTAGCAATTTATGAGCTGAGTACAGCTCCTTGTGTTGCAGGCTGTTGTGCTTGTTCTGACTTTATGAATAATGCAGACTGGATTACGTCAGGTCACACTGCCCTAAATATGACGTAAAAAAAAAAGAAGAATTCTGCTGTGTGACTCCGTGCCTGTCCAAGAACGGCCCAGTACTACTCAGGGCAGCCGTGGTTAAAAATTCATGGTACTGTGCCTGTGAAGAACTAAAAGTGTCTACTGCATAGTGAATCCAGAGTAGGACAGGAAGCTTGGCCATAACTTTAACCTTCTTCTTAGTAGCCAAAAGGAGGAGTTTCTGTTCCGGCTGGGCCATGATCCAATAATATTGATTACCAACTTTCAGCAAAATCATAACAGGACGATATGATCTTGTCATTCTGTCATTCTATACATTTCTTGTGTCTAAATGAATGATTCAGAGCAAACTGCAACTGCATTTTTGATTACTTTAATTATGTAATAGGTGATTTTGCATATTAATGCCATATTGTGACATACATGGATATCCAAAAATTTCCCCTGTCTTCAACCATACCACCCTGCCTTAATCTGGACTAAATCTGGAGGATTACTCTCAGTCAAATAACTGACTTTTTAATGCAAACATGACCCTAAATTTCATAATCCTAATGGTGATACAATGGGATAATCAGCTGATTCATTCTTCCATTAATCTAATTGATTCAGGGCCAGAAATGGTTTGCTTTTCTCCTTTTTTTAGTGGTGGTGGTGAGGGGGGGTATTTGTCAGAATAATTAAGCAATGTGAATTCTAAGCATTCCTCACTTTGAGATCCATGTTTTGAATTTGTTTTGAGTTAAATTTACCATTTCATAGATGAGATGACTCAATAATTAATGAATCTAAAATGTGGTCGGTTCATGATTAATAACTGCAGGCTAGAATATGGTGATATGCTATGAGTGTAGGGTAAGATGACATTATAATATCAGCATTTACTGTATAACTAAGTTGCCACCATTTATATTTCATCATTCAACATGGATTTCAGGTTTGAAATTTAACTGTCATCACATAAATGTCACGCTAAAGTTACCATAACGTATTATATTGACGTTTCATGCTTTAATTCTTCTATTTCTCCCCCCTCTTTCTCTCTCTCTCACACACACACACCACACACACACACACACACACACACACCACACACTCCCTTTCTCTCTTCCCCACAGGCTGATGATGATCCACGCACGGGCACGCACATTCAGAGGAGCACACACACATACACACAGGCGTAAACTAATGGCAACCGCGATCAATCACTGTTCCGCACCGTCGCTTCCCGTTACTGACGGACTGACCCACATCTGTTCATCTACCTCGGTTCCCGTGGATTTCTGTCCGTTTTAATCTTAATTCCAACCTGCCGATTTATGTAAAGGTTCCCTAATAAACTGATTAACACGCTGGTGCACAACCAACATCATTTATGTGGTCAAAGTTACCCGGCAGCGGCTAAAATATAACATTTCCAAGGCAGGTTTCGGCTACGGAGATTCCGTTTATTATCCTCAACTGGGGGTCCGCTCCAACTGACCACTTGGTTAGCTAGCTTATGTCCAGTGGTCGAGTTCTTAGTTTGGACAAATGAGACTACAGTTAACAGAAATAGCCACATAAATTTAATCATCTAGATAAAGGATGTTAATAGTCGTTGTAAAAAGTATCATAAGACCCTCACCAGCACTTGAAATATTAGAAGAATTCAGCTCGTCCGCATGTCCCGTTAGATACTCCCATTAGCTCTTCCATCCTGTGTCCCCCAGCCCGTCTGGCCACTCCGGGGAAAAATCCTTTGAGGACAGGGTCACGCCCACCGGCCACGTCCACCAATCATTTCTCAAAGCAGGGTCTTTAACACATGAAGGGCGTTCATATTAACCAATAGCGACTCTCGAACAGAATGATTGACAGGGAGACTCCCCAGCTCGAGAGCGATTCTGCTAATGGAGGAGGCGGGGCCACAGTTGGGCGTTGCTGAAGAGCTTAACGGGTTTCTTTTTTTAAGCAACCGGGTCCCATTCCCTGTCAAAACGACTGGGGGTTTAAATTCAGAGTCTGTGGGGATTTTGTAGACTGGAAGCTCTAGTTAAGTAACGCTTAAAAGCGGAAAACTGCGAGCTAGAGAGATTTTTAAGGGGTTAGTAACATGCTTCAGGCAGTGATGCTGAGAAGGAACTGGGATAGTATTGTATAACAGACTGAAATAGATGGGCCAGCATCTTTGAAGGAAGGCTTCAATAAGTGGACTTGCTAAATTTAGATCTGAGCTTACTCCCAGGTGTGTTTGTAGACAAAAACAGTCTGAAGGAGAGGACAGTCATCAAAGCAGGGAAAGGGAGCAGAAAATAGTCTCTATAGACTGGTAGACTGGGTTTAGCCCATTCGAAAAGGAGAGTTTTAATATTGAAGATGCAGTTCTATTCTAAGGGGGGGAAGCCACAGCCTGCATTTGTTATACAGCTGCCAGTATACATAACATATATAATTGATTTAGCCATGAATACCAAAGCACACATGAATGTGTCATGAAGCGGGGGCAGTTTAGACAGAAAAGGCTAGGTTGGCACACTTGGACTTTACAGAAAAATATAAGACGTTGCACTCCAAGCCTGAGGTTCTGTACATGTAAGCAATAAGCTGTGGATCTTAATTTGATCTACAATTTTGAGAATTTACATTTTTCAAAGAAATTAAACCAAATGTTCTTTGATTACAGATTCTCAAAGGGGATGATTTTCTGCTTTTCCTTTCCTATTTGCAGATTTTGGACTGTTGATCAGACTGTGCTATGGGAAAACGACTTTCTGATCTTTTATGGACAAACTAATGAAATGATTGAGAAACAATTGTTAGTTTAACCAGTGATAAAAATAATCCCTTTGTGCAGCCTTATTTCATATAGTTTAGTTCTTTAAGTAAACAGTTGTTGTAATGTTGGCTGTCTTAAAAAACATAGTAAATGGTAATTATAAGCAAAGGGCAATTAAGGGTTTAAAAGTATAAAAAATGATCTTGTGAGCTTTCCTCGACACTGGATGTAGTCACAAGCACCAACATCGAGGTCACAATTGGACTGATCCTTAACAATTTTACCCATATTTCCTGCCAGCTATTGCACTTTGTATGAACTCTTGAGAAACAGACAGCAGCTCCAGCGTTGTGAAGCAGAAATGGCAGAATAAAGAAAGAAAGAAGGTGTCATTAAAGTTGCAAAAGGTGAATACATGCTTAAGTTTGCATCACTCATCAGTTGCTTGTGGAACTTATGAACAATATCAATGTTTTCCGTTTTTATTGTCAGGATACTTGCTTCATGTAAAATATTTCAATACAATACAGTACAATGCATGTTCCATCTGCCATCCTCCATGCGATTGGTTGGTTTTGTCATCATGTTGTAAGGCTTGCTCAGAGCATACAGCAGCTGAGCGCTCAGCCAGCGCAAGCTGCTTTACCACTCTTGCAATGGAAAAAAAATTAAACATGAAAACAGATTAATTAATAAAACTACTAAAATCTTTTTTGTCACCTTTTTTTTGTCCTTTCTGAAAACCCTCAATGCCACAGCTGTGGGGGCTCCACATCCTCCAAGCATGCTTCACAGCAGCTCAGTTCAGTCCTCAGCTGAGGCCCTCACAGGGCCACACACACAAAATGAACGAACCGACAGACAGATAGACAGACAAACAGACAGGAGGACAGTCGGACAGGGATTCTGTCACCGCTGGCAGTCACATAGCAGCTTTCAGTCTCATCCAAACTTCGACAGGAAGAGGGTAGGGCGGAGGTGGAGGTGTGGAGACAGGCGGAGAAGGCGAGGGGAGGAGATGACACAACAGATTAACATGTGTCCCCCCCAAACCGAGCCATCTTCTCTTGGCTGGTTTGATCACATCCGAGTAACGGAAACGGGCTGGTTCCACTCTAATATCATCCTTCTCATCCCTCCACCATCAGGCTTTGCTCTATAGCTGTGTGTCCAATACTGGGGTTACTGTGTGTGTTATCTTGAAGAAGTGTAGATTCTTGCCATTCTGAATAAACGGACTGCTGCAGACAAAGTGCCCTCTGTGGGATGGGGGGAGTGGGGGTGTGTTGCCTTGGACATCCCCCACATCCCTCAGTACATTCGTTCAGGTGGGCAATGTGAGGGCTGTGTATGCGTGTATATGTGCATATGTTGAAGTGTGTGTGTGTGTGTGTGTGTGTGTGTGTGAGGGGTGTCTCAGTAGCGGTGGGTTTGGTGGGAGTACTGGGGCGGCTGTTGGGAGGTAGAGGAGTATCCCATGCTGCTTTGGGGCAGTGATGTGCTTGGTCCAGGGTTCTGGTAGGCAGCATGTGGATTGGAGCGCTGCAGAGAGGAGGAAGACAATCATTAAATCCTGTCAGCTTGTTTGGTCAAAACTTTGTCTCACTCCTTATGATAGAGCCCCCTCGCGCAACAGGGCTGCACAATATGGTAAGAAAATCAGATAAAAATCTTTTCAGGATTTTCCTAATGATTTCCTTTCTTCTTATCTGATTGCAAATAAAATCAATTAACTTAAATGTGCTATTTTGGCTCTGAAGAAGCACTTAAGGTAACTAGTAACTAAACTTATCAAATTGATGTAGTGAGTAAAAAGTAACATATTTGCCTCTAAAATGTATTGTGCCCCAAAAAAGAACTTGAGTAAATGTAATGAAACATAAAGAAATGAAACATGGAACAAATGTTTGATTGCTGGATTGAGTGCATAGAGGAGGGTTAACATCATGTCCTGCAAGAGGCAGTAATACACTGTTACACTGGTTGCCAGCTGCTTAATTACATGAACTAGACGTAGTCCTAATTGTGTTACTTACAGAAAAATGTTAAAAAGTAACCAACTCTCATAGTTCTTTTTACACAAGTTACAGAGAGGGGTTAGGAAACCTACCTGGTAGTCTGAGGTCATGATGAGGCCACCTGAGGTAGTGGTGGGCGGGACAACTCGCACTTTCTTCAGAGGCGGGCCCTGGGCGTGGCTGTTGTCAGGGTTGCCAGTGTGCCCCGCCCCGTTCGTGTGGTTGTTTCCCTGTTGTTGCTGCTGGTTTTTCTAATGGTACAAATAAGAGATGACGTTCAGGCCTGTTGTGTATTTGCTACCTACTTGTGATGCTTCCCTTCACCTTTCCGTGTATATTCATGATATATTCAAGCTGAATGACTGCAGCGAGACAGAATGTGGGACATGGATTTCTTACTTTGTCTGCCTTGTCCTCCGGCTCCTCCTCTGTCAAGAACTCCCTCTTGGGGTAGGGAATTTGGCAGCCTGCGAACACACTGGAGGGAAAACGCAAAGAGGCTTGTCAACTTGAAACATTTATTCCTGTGACTTGGTGCCAATTAGCTAAGGGACCTTTTCAACGTGGTGGGTCATGTGACTGATGTTAAAGGAGCTGCACAACATAAATAAAACTGGATACAGGCTGAATGTATGGTTGTATGTGTGTGCAGTCACTTACTCAGAGGTGGGCAGAGGCTCCTCCAAAAAGTAGGGGTCCTGCATAGCCTGCTCGGATGTGATTCTACGGATGGGGTCCATGGTCAACAGCTTCTGCAGCTTTAATAGAATCCAGTAAACGTTAGCACCATTAATAGAAGGCGCATAATGACAAAGCCCGCTTCATTTGTCATGGAGAATTGAACTATAGTTACATGGTTGTCATGGATTTGCCTTCATAATAATGATAAAATGTCTATAATTGATGCAAATTACATGCATTTTAATACAGAGGCATTTTCACTCACCAAGTGGAATGCTTTGCTGTCTGGTTTGACTTTATGTTTCTCCATGTATTTTATAAGGCTGCAGTTTGTGTATCTGTGATAGAGAAGGAGAAAATATATCATGACTTTGGTGCAATTACCCCACATAAGAACAGAGAGCTATTACACAGTAACAAGTGCAAGTTGTGTACAACACTCAAAGACGTCTTTCTGCCAGCAGACATGGCACTTTGCTTTGCTCCAACTTTGTTTCTGATCTTTCAGAAAAACTGGGACAGCGATGCTCTGCAGACTCACGTGTTCCTCCTAAAGTCTTTCATCAGCGTCGAGTGTTCTGGCATCTTTTTGATGTCCTCCCAGTCTTTATCTGTCAAAATGAGGGAAAGACAGGATTACGTGACGTCACACCCTCCCTCCCTTCAAGAACAGATTATTTAGGTTGTAGGGGTCTGGATTACAGCGTTTTTTAAGCACGAACACTCATGAGTTCCCCTTGACAACCCCTTGTTACAACAATAGCATATTGAGCAGCGTCGTTTTTTATATAACAGTAAATTTCTTAAAAAACTGACAAACAATTTGCCCCGATGCAAATTTGTGAGGCTTGGCTTCCTGCAGAATCAAAACAAAGATCCATCAGACAGGCTGGTGAGTAACACAACTAGAGCAGCGATTGAAAAAGGGAAGAGAAGCAGCTTAAGTGAACTGGAAAATATAGGCCCAAATGTAGCCCTGCAAGTAAAAGTTTCTGTTTATGACTTGGCTTCATCTATCGTGTCAGTTGATGTTCAGAGCCCACACATTACACACATTACTGCCTGAAGAAAAAAAAGAAAAGGAAGGACCAACGAAATAATCCGCCTCTGCTGGAAACAGAAAGTGCTTATCCTTTCACAGCATTTTCCATTGAAAAAGGCCACACAGCATCTTCAGCATTTTGGTATAATAGCAGCTAAACAGCATTAACACATTGTTTGGTCAACCAGAAGTCGTCGCTTCCTTAAATGTCACAAATAATGCATCCCCTTTTTGAAAAAATTTACATATATTATTCTTAATTCAGTATGTATTATGATTTAAAATGGATTATTTTCCCACTGGACTCTCACCAGCAGGGAAGCCCATGACGTTAAAGATGCGGTCCAGCTGGTCGTGGTGGTATGGGTTACTGGTCTTGATGTCCTCCTGGCGACAGTGGAATATGGGCTCAGACGTCAGCAGCTCCGCAAAAATGCAGCCAATCGCCCAGATGTCTGACAGAGAAGCAGAGCAAAATCCAATGAAAGCTGTCACCAAAGTCAGCAGAACTGGTTGCACACGTTTAAAGGAGATGGGAAGCTGTGCTGACAGATGGTGTTGCATGATTCTCACCGATGGCTTTGGTGTAGTGCCGAGCCCCAAGCAGTAGTTCAGGTGCTCTGTACCAGAAGGTGACCACCACCGGGTCAAGGTCGGCTAAAGGCTTCAGCGGTGAATTGAAGAGACGGGCAAACCCCATGTCCGCTGCAAGATTGACATTATAATCAGTAAGGTAAAACCAAGCTTTAACAGTGAACAACTGACTTCACATTTTTAAAAGGAGACAGTTTACTTACCAATCTTTACTCTACCCCTCTCTGGTCCTTCTCCCATCACTAAAATGTTAGCTGGTTTCTGAGGGAGGACAAAAGACATACCAAAATTTGTTTCCACTTTTCACTTCAATAAAAAATTACAACAAATCAACTGAGATTGATTGAGAGTAGTTTGGCCCATTTGTTGAAGCACAATCATGAATATGGTGTGTATTAATTAAAACTTTGTTGCCGCCCTCTAGTGGACAGACAAACCCACAGCACCCCACAAGAGAGAAGGTTACCATTTCCATCTCATTTTGTCAGTTAATGCCAGAAAATTTGGCAAAAAATGTGTTAAAACCTATAAAAAAAAAATCCACTTCTTTTTTTTTTTTTTTTTAAAGTTCTTATGCTACAGAAGCAACTGCAACACTACAAAAGCGTTTAGGTTTCTCTTCTGATCACGATCAACACAATTATTTAAATTTACAATTCGGCTCTCATGTGACAACCTTCCACCAAAACAACTACAACATAAAATGCAAAAGTGCATACAAGTGAATAAAATCAACTCAAACCTATTTATTTAATCTTAACCACTAATTGCTGCTAACTGTAGCTCAGTTAGCTTTGCAGCTAGCAGTCCAGGCGGCGAGCCTGGATCACCAGGGGAGTGCTGGGTGACTGACATGCTAACTTCAGTAAATATCTCCACCATAACAAACTGTTATTCCTTCACATTCTGTGGATAATTTTGTTTGTTTTTTAAACAGAAATTCTTACATATTGCACCTGTAATCTACACATAAAAACATTTAAACCAAACTGACTCAGCTTCACATGCCTTTGACTGATTCTCTGCCTAATAACAATCTTCCGATCTCTCATCAACTGTTGCCTTGTTTCCCCTTCTACCCAAATATTTTCTCTCTCCCCCTCCTCTCCTTTCCTTCCCTTCCCTCCCCAATCCTCTTACAAGGTCTCTGTGGAGGACCCAGTTGGCGTGGAGGTAATGGATGCCATCCAGGATCTGGTAGAGCAGAGACTTGACCATTCCCCTGGGCAGCTGAAGTGGCTTCTTGTTGGCCTTGGACGCTCTGTGGAACTTAATAATGTGCTACAGAAAGACAAGATAATAGTAATTGTGGTGTGTGCGCACATGATGACTGAAATCCATCATTTTGTGTCTTTTGCTACACTCGTGTGTTCACAAGTGTAAGTTTGTGCGAGAATCGAGAGACTGATGTTTGTGGCATGTGTTTCCACTTCACTGGGAGGGGAATGTGAGAGTTGCAGCTTTGTGGCAGAAAATGGCATTTAAACTCACTTCTGATACCCTGCCAACTGTAATGCAGAAGAGGCTTGACTAACGAATGTTGAATACTTCTTGGTGAGTGTGTGTGCGTGTTTTAATGAGACTTCGCAATGCATAATTAGCACCATTTTTAGCCTCATTCCTTACGACTGCCTGATGGTGAATGTGTGTATATACATCAGCAATGTGAGTAATTCTGCACTCCTGAATGTCTGTGCTTTTGTCCGTCGAAGGGAAATGATTACATACATACAAAGAAACAGCAGAATGCATAAAAATATTAGGGATGCACAATATGGTTTATTTTCAGCTGATAACGATAAACTGTAATTACTTACTTTTCATGGCTGATACTGTTAAGATGACCAATAATTTCATGTTTTTGCATTATAAAAATTAACATGTAGTTAATTCACAGGCAGAGGGTAAGAAAGGACAGAATGTAGTGAGCAAAAATGTATAATTTAGATAACATCTGTTGCATCCAAACGTTTGATTGTAGAAGGTCTAGTACCGAACTGTTAAATATAATTTTGTATGTTAGACAGTGTGCGGGAGTTCGCTTACAACTTCTGTTATTTAAAAAAAACAATATGTTTGGCTTCACTGAGTGACTCTACCCTGGTGCAACAGTTTGATGTCATGAGCAACAATAGCGAGTTGCACTTGTTCCTTTTCTTCTTTTTGAAAGATAAATCTGTCCAGATGAGCATTTTAACACCGTTTCAGAAAAAAATCCCTGTTCATACAACACATCTGTTAACGCATATCCCATGCTCATTCATCTGCACTGGGATGGTGTGCCATTGTAAACAATAAGCAGATTTTACACTTGTGTATGTGACTGCTCTTCAAAGAATCTACTTGGATAATTTGTCAGCAAAACATTGCAAGCACCCGAATTTGTCTCTTTCTTCCATCACTTTATTATGAATGTCTATTTGAGGCTTTCTAAATAAGATAACTGTGTATGTGTGGACTAGGGCACAGGGTAACAGCCACCAGCTGTACAGGAGTGTGTAGATGCTGCACTTAAAAGAAACGCAGCTTCATATTATTGGCTCAATTTGTTGGCTACATGTTCGCAGAGACCAACATATAGCTGATAATTAAAATTTGCCAATATCAGGACAATCATTTCTCGTTCATATATATCATGCATCCCAAAAAAATATAACCTGTAAACCGGGAGCAAAACTAAGAGTACAATTCTCACATAAATGGGTGGGAATCTGCAGCGTGTTCACCTGTCATCATTTAAATGAACATAGATATGATAAAAAATGTAATATAGAGAAAATATCGACATGCATCCTCACTGCTTTATTTTTGATATATCAGGCCATGCAGCTCCAATGTGTCTTGTGCGTGTGTGTGTGTTTGTGTGTGTGCATTTTACCCAGAGGTCGTGTTCGGCGTAGTCAAAGAGCAGCCATACTTTACGGTCTGCGTGCGACAGGAAAACCTTCTGCAGTGAGATGACATTGGGGTGTTTCAGCTCCCGCAGCAGCTGCAACACAAAGACCCAATCAGAGGACAGACCACACACACTCTCACGGCAGAAATCATGAATGACAAATAGGCAATTAATGTGTAATGATTAATGCATGCATTAACTGTGGACTGAGGAATTTACTGTACTGATTACCATTAATAATTCAAACGGGGGGTGGACACATCACCTGTACATCTGAATGCAATGCCATGAAAATGACGTGCAACAACACATTTTCTGAAGCATACGATGTTTTAACTTTGAATATGAAATGGTTTTGTGTCTTGCCTCTGTATGTGTTACAATAAAGTCTATTTCCTAACTTTCCTTCTGATGTTCTCGGTAGCTCTTGAGTTGTCTGTTGCTTAGTTAACAAGAGCTACTTTGTGGAGGTGATTCGAGCATTACATAAACCACCTTGGAATGGCATGAGTGTGTTTAACAGAGACCAAACAAAGGGACATAGTAAGCCAAGCAGTTCTTACTGCAATCTCTCTGCAGGCTGACATGGAGATGCCAGTGCCTTCAATCTGCTTGAGGGCGTAGTCCTTATCATCCTTCCTACAAACACAGAGAGGCAGAGCAACATCAACACTAGACCAGACTGCGGGCCCCTTGAGAGCTGTCTGCACAGAAACATAAAGGGGGGCATTTGGCAGCTGGCACAGGGACTCTGTGAAGAGGCCGAGTTGCATTACCTCCAGATTTGTGTAATCAAGCTCACCTCTGAGGCTCAAAACAATAGAGGGGGAGAGGAAAACAGGCCCTGTCTGGCAGCTGGCGAGGGACAAACAGAGCACCGGGACTGGCTCTCACTTGAATGAATCGGTTACAACCCCTCCCTCCCCCTGGCCTAAATCATCTCATAAACCCATGCTTTGTGCCTCCTCAGGCCTCATCCAACTGCTGCAGCACAAATTAGCTCACAGAGTCTCATAAACAGCAGCCTCCTAAAGTGAACACAAACATCTTTAAACACTTTAGGACTCTTTTCTGTGGCTTCGGCTGCCAGTATGTCCGGGGCTGTGATAATGGGCCTAGTATGGGCCTGGTAGCTCAAGCGGCCTTCAGCTCTCCCCAGCAGAGATTGCATTAGATAAAGTAGGAAAGGGGAAACAAATAAGAGGTTTAGAAATGAAGGTGGGTGGTGCCAAGGGTGGTAGGTGGTAGGGTCCAGCCATTGACCTTTGTTGCATGTCATTTCATGGCATCACTTCCTCTCGTATTCCATGACATCTCTACTATCGACTGAAAGGCAAGAATTACTAAAAAAAAAAAAAAAGGGCATAAAAGGGAATGAAGGTGGGGTTAATTTTAGGGACAGAAAAAGAGCATGAAAGATTATACATTACAGATTGGATTATAAACAGAGTAAATAGTGTTTTAGTGCTAAAAGCACACTAGCTCTCATGTGCCCGATCCCTCCACAAATGATCAGTTTCTAACCATTTGCACATAGCCTTCAAGGTGATAGCAGAATTCAGACAAGTTGGTGTGGAGATATTAACTTTAAGATCATCAAATCAAGTGCTTACACGTGCACCTGCTGCATCCTACATTCACCACATCACCTACACACGCTACAGCAGCTTCACCAAATAAAATAACACCTACAACATGGGACAAAGGAGTTGTCTGGGAAATGTTTCAACCACAACAACAACAACAACACAGGTAAGGCAGACGTGAATCACAGTGTTGAGCCATCTGTCAGTGCTCTTACAGCCGTCACTAAGCCTCACGAGCGTCCTGACAGTGCAGGTAATATCTATAAGCTGCCCTTCACACTGATCTCTCTACATAAATGTCTTAACGACGTGCCTCTTCTGCCGGTGGCACACGATTCCAGCCTTTGATTGGAGAAAATGAGAGCGGTAATTAAGACGTATTCGGGAGAGGAAGGGGGCTGTCGAAGGGTTCACCGGCTAGAGGCCTTGCTGGTCATCAACTCACCCATCTTTTCTCTTCGCCTTGTATACATGACCGTAGGTGCCTCTTCCCACTTTGCATCCTTCGTACTCGAACAGGTCCTCGACACGCTCTCTTTCGCCGGTCAGCTTCACTTTGAAATCATAGTCCATTTTTCACCACTGTTTGGGCTGAGTGTACCCGCTCCTTCCTTTATTTAAAGCGTCGCTTGGGAGGCAACTAAGCTACACCAACGAGCTCGGTTTGGTAATTCGGCTAGTTGCCTTCCCCAGCGTGGCCCTTTTCTCTCTTCAGCCCAGCTTCCACATCGAGTTTTCAGGTCAAATTGTTTGTACCGGAGGGGATGCGCGTCGCTCGACGGTAGTCCAGGTGGGAAACGAGCACGAAATGTATTGCTTTCTCTTGTTGCTGCGTTTCTCTCAGCCGGTATCTGCTCCAAAGAGACGCACTTCACTCGGTAGCGATGGCGTATTCGCGCACGGCACTGTCGTAAAACGTCGTGAAGGCAGCCCCGCAGCAGAGAAAGAGCTATAGAAAATGGGCAGACAGATTGCACCACGTGGATATTCATACTTCAAAATTACAGCTGATGTCCGGCCTGAATGTTTATTCAATCATTGTTATTATAAACTGTCATTATATTAAAATAACACACCCATTCTGCCATGCTCGGGCATATTTCAATGCTATAATACAGGAGCATGGAGGCATATCTGCATTTTTGACTATTTGTTTTCAGCATAACAGAGCACATTAATCACTTTTTTAAATAACAGCGAATAAGAGGGTTATATTTTCGTAATTTAGTCCTTAAGGTATGCTAATAATTTGTGATAATTCTTAGAAATGGCTTTTTTTAATGTGCAACCTTCAAGCACAGAGACAATTCAAAGTGCCTCATGGGCCACAGAAATGCATTACAACATTTGAAAACCAGAATAGATTAGAAAATATTAATTTATTTAAATATAATTCAATTAAATTAGATAGTATATAGCTAAATATTTGTTATAGTGCAGTAATAAGTAGACAAAAAGAAATAAGAACAGGAATTTTACATTTGATTTGAAAGTGGCTAATGCTGGAGCACAAATACAATAATTTGGAGGTTATGAGTTGCCAAAAGAAAATATTATCAACCTAAGGTAGGCCTATTCTATTTTAGCATTGCTGTGTTTGATACCAAACAAAACATTCCAGTATGCTGGAGCATTATATATTGACTTTCCATTGGGAACTTCCATATCATCAAGATGTCCCAAAGGCTGTTTTGGCTGAACGTGTACATGGGTGTGACAAACAAACAAAACAGACAACATCCTGAACGGTGCTGGTCAGCAGAATACGTTAATATTTGAAACAAGGAGGAACTGTAATCCCAAACCACAACAATGTACCGGTATGTGGCACATACTTCTTATTTTGACTAGGCTATGCTTTATTTTTCCTAGTGATACTCTCATGAAACCCCAAAACCACAATATAATACACTCTAATGCTGTTCAATTATAACACAAGTAAAATATTGTAAATCTTACCATTCTTTTATCATAATTTTAGAATTTTCTTTTCACTACTTTATGTTGGATGTCACTGGTTCTTACAAGCCTTGCTTTTGGATTTCAGACAGTAGCTCATTAGCTTGGGCAGAAAAGAACTGAAACCCTTTACTTATGGAAAAAGTAGTGATTTAAACTATTGAATAAAATACGTAGTAAAGATTTTAAAAACGTTCACTCATTCGGAACAGTTTTAAGTGTCTCATTTGTTGTAGGTAGTCTACTTCTCTCCATAAGGCACAATTTGCTTTTGAAAAATGTCGCTGATTTAAAATCAGCTAGTTCCACAAAATGGAATAAAATATTAGTGAAAATGTGTGAATGGCAATCAAATGTATCCCGTTTTGTGACAGCAAACTTTGAGCTGTTTTTTTTTTGTGTCACCTAGGAACTAATGTGGCCAGGGAGGTTGTTTTGACGGACAGTGTAATGTAGCACCACTGGTCCCATCTTGGTTTGAGAGAGAAGGGAGAGCAAAGCAAACCGTCCATATTACCGCTGCTTTGTCAGGTAGTAAATTCCTTTTAATGTCATTGACATCTCTTGTAAAACTTTTCTATGGATAAGTATTGCGCTCTGTGTACATTGACTGTTACATAAAACTGTTTGTCACGTTTTTATCTTAGGAGTTATTCATCCTCACAGCTCACTCGCGAGTCAGCTAACACTAGTGTCGACGGACTGCTGTTCGCTAGATGTGCTAATTTGCTAGTGCTCGGTTAGCAACTAAATCGTTGCGCATTCAAAATGACACTTGGCATCCTTGAATGGTCCACTAAACTGACTGTTGGGTCTGGGCGGAAACGCACTTAATTATTGTCTGGCGGTAACATCTCGATAATTTAATTCTGTCATAAAGCTGACAAGATTCTTTGTCTTTCCTTCTTTGCCCTGCGTTTACATGGAGGAGTCCTCCGTTTAGTTTATCACGTACCGCCTTTGTAGAGCAGTGATTGGACGGTTGGCGTGTCCGTCATTAACCCTAGGCCGGTGATTGGTGGCTAACCAGGATGACAACGCCAGTTTTGTTGCTTTATTCCCCTGCTTTCAACATGGCCTTCCGTAGCTACTGTTGTAACTTGGCTAATATTAGCTTAAATGAAGACTACGTTGCTATTAGGGTGTCTACGGGCTGTTTCTTACTGTGAATGAATTGAACATTTATCCACATGTTAAACTGGGTGAATTTACGGCGCTAGTCATCGGGCTTAACGTTAGCAACGCTAGCAAGATTACTGTAGCCTTACTCAGTCTCTTACTGGTGGTGTCTTTCGATATAAAATGGATGGCGTTGTCTTAACTGTCGTCCTTGGCCTGAGATTAGTGCTCGAGGTAATCGAACAATTCTAAATTCATTACATTTAGGCTCTAGTTTCTAATACATTATAGGGCGTTCATGATATATTGGTGCTTTTTTCTGTAGCTTTCCTAAAGAAGGTCTAATTGTCATTAGCTTGTTTTATTCTTCAGCAACATATTTAAGTGACATATAAACATGTCCACTTTAACAGTTGCAGGGGCTCTGTGCGACATCAGATCTTATTTTATGAATGCTTAATGTAAAGCTGTGTGGGTATCTTAAGATCACACTCCACCCCTGACTGACACATTCACTCATCTGTCTGCCAGCACTTTTCACGGTGATGGACCCTCCTGGTGGGGGAGACGAACGGCGGAGGCAGGCAGAGCGTCTTCGACGGGAGGAGGCATACTATCACTTCATTAATGAATTGAGTGAGGAGGAGTACCGCCTAATGAGAGACAGCAACCTGCTTGGCACTCCTGGTGAGGACAGAAGCATCTTGCAATGTTAACAAACTGATTTAGATGAGAATTTACATCACATATATACCTCACATTTATTTCAGCCACAACAAAGTATGCATTAGGTCACAATGTGTCATACTGACTGTCTTCTGTCAGTACAGGAGCAGGGATAGTTCTTCTGGAGTCACAGCTGTCCATATGTTTTGACAGGGGAGGTGACTGCTGAGGAGCTCCGGCACCGTCTTGATGGAGCAAAAGAGCGCATGTCATCTCAGCCCCGTCCTGAGCAGCGCTCGCAGACTGCTGATTCTGGAGAACAGCAGGGCAGCAGTGGTGAGGGAGAGGAGAGAGGGGCTGGAGGGAGACGAGGCACAGGTAGGGAAGAGGGCAAGGGACATGTCTCTGTCCGATATCTCCAAGTCTGGCTTTCACTAGTCATTATACCACATCGCTCAGATTAATAATTAATAATAATAAATACGGAGCACTCCCAAGACACTCTCTATTATTTAGGACAGATATTTATGATTAATTTATTTTTTTAGCTTGGCATCATCTTTGCCAAGATTTAAACAAGGTTGTAACACATACTGTTAGTCTGGTTTAGCCTGGAAGTAAATACTGTAGAAGTGCTGGCTGTGAGTAATGTATGAAACAGACTGCCTAAAACTGTCAGTGCTGTAGATGGTCCCTGGGATAGTGCAAATTTATTGTTTCACATTTTCCTGCTCAAGAAAATCGATTTTAGGTGAATACACGTTAGTTTTTAAGTCTTACCCATGCTTGTCTTTACAGGGGGAACGGAGCCCGGAGCAGAAACTTCTAATGGTGACTCATTACTGGAGTGGCTTAACACTTTCAGACGCACTGGTAATGCTACTCGCAGTGGGCAGAGTGGCAACCAGACATGGCGTGCTGTCAGCCGGACCAACCCTAACAGTGGAGAGTTTCGTTTTAGTCTTGAAATCAACATCAACCATGATCAGCCTGAGCCAGGGGAGCATAATGACACTGCGGACACTGCAGAGCTGCCAGTAACTGCCCCAAACACAACTTCAACCTCTATACGCACGGCTTCCTCTTTTTCCAACCCTCGCCCTTCAACTACGCCAAGGCCAACCCCATACCCCACCACTCGCCCAGCCCTCAGTAGGAGGATGCAGACACGGCGTACACGCAGCAGCACTACTACACTTTCTATGAGCCCCCCTGCACTTCCTGCACCAGTGGCTGCCCCAGCTGCTGCTCCGAGGAGAGGTGCCACTTTGCACTCTTTAGCACCACATCCTACTGTTCCCAATCCTCCTCCTGATCAAACTACACCTTTGCAACAACAAGCCCAGAATGCAGACGTAGAGCAGGGCAGTGATCAAATGTCTGCCTCTTTAAACTGTCCACGTGTGTCACCCCAGTCTGTATCTCAGGCCCCAGCAGTTGGACATGAATCACGTGGCAGTAGGACTCGATCACGTGGTCGTGCACGCAGAGCTGCAGCTGGGGGCGGGGTTTCATCCCGATTATCAAGGCGAAGCCGGTCCCCCTTGCACAGAATACCTGCTAACAGTACCACTCCTCCATCAAGTATTGGTATCAGTGGCTCTAGCATCCACACTGTTGAGCCAGGCAGTGGCACAAGCTCTGTTTCCATGGAAACAGGGGAGGCTGTAGCAGAACCTTCAGCTAATACAGAGCCAGCTGTTGAGACAGGAGAACGCGAGAATGAATCACATGTGATAGGATCAGGAAGTTCAGCGGTGCGACGGCACCCAACCATCATGTTGGACCTGCAGGTGAGAAGGATTCGACCTGGTGAAAACCGCGATCGGGACAGCATCGCCAGTAGAACGCGTTCTCGTGCCCGCGTTGCTGAAAATACTGTCACATTTGAAAGTGACAGTGGTGGATTTAGACGCACCATTTCCCGCTCTGAGCGAGCTGGGATTCGCACCTATGTGAGCACTATCCGGATTCCACTGAGGCGCATTAGTGAGACAGGCCTTGGAGAGCCCAACTCCACTGCCCTGCGTTCCATCTTGCGCCAGATCATGACCGGATTTGGGGAGCTGAGTTCTCTAATGGAGACAGAGGCTGATTCTGAAACTGTGTCACCAAACCACACAGATGCTAGTGGTACAAATAGTAACACCAGCCCAACTAGTCGTCTGAATTCAAATGAGAGCGCAGCTAGCCAGGTTGGTACAGGTGCAGTAGATCAGGAGAGGGTGGGGCTGGTGGGAAGTGAGGAGGAGCAGGGTGGACAGGCCAGGCTCAGTGGCGGGGTAGTGAGCACCACAGAGGGACGGGCCACCAGCAGAGACACCAACAATCTGGTAGAGAACGGTACTCTACCCATCCTGCGGCTGGCACATTTCTTCTTGCTCAATGATGAGGAGGATGATGAACACCCTAGGGGCCTGACCAAAGAGCAGATTGACAATCTATCCACACGTACCTATGGTCAGGCCAGCCTGGAGGGGGAGATGGGTCGTGCGTGCAGTGTCTGTATCAATGAGTATGCCCAGGGCAACAAGCTGCGTCGCTTGCCCTGCTCCCATGAATTCCATATCCACTGCATCGACCGCTGGCTCTCTGAAAACAACACCTGCCCCATCTGTAGGCAGCCCATACTAGCAGTGCATCATGACTGACCTATTTGCCCACAAACATAACTATGACGTTCCTGGCTAGATGAACTGAGCAGACCCAAGTGGGCTTTGCATGTACATAGCGCTTTCATGGTTAAATTTCTTTGAAAATATCCATTGTGTTGAAGTTGAAGAAGGTTGAACCAAAAGTGCGGAAAAAAGAAACTATAAATGCAGAGAATTAACAAAACTTTATTTTTTTAGACTCTTTGTTTTCAGCAACTTGTTTTATTTTCTTCTTCCTGTGACCTGTTTCACTGGCTTCTCTCACAAAGCTTCAGAGGCCCATGTCAATGGATGGCATTAATGCTTAAGGAGCTCCTGTAGCCGCTGCTGACTAGTCTCACTTTAACTCTTTAATGTCTGATACATGTGACGTCTCTTTGTCACAACTGGACTACGCAAATCACCTCTAGACTTGATTTATTCGGTATAAGCTGTAAATAATTCACCACTGCTTGAATTTAAGGGGTTTGAAGCAAGACACTCCTCAACTGTTTAGAATGGAAGCAGGAAACCTTGAGTCTTTCTTTTCTTCTTTTTTTACAGTCAACATTTTAAAGCTTTGAAATCCATTTTAAAGTGTCCCTTTAAAGTTGGTAAAGAAATGTATGATTTATTGGAATGTGTGAGCTATGAATTTAAGTTTGAATTAAGTTTTATTCTGTACATCTAGTAGTGTTTGTTAAACAACAACTACAACCATTTCCATAAACGTGTCCCATATAATTGCAATACAGAATTCATTCATTAAACTCACCCACTAAAATCAGCCACTTTAAAGTCAATGAAATTATCTGTATGGGCAGCCCAATTTCAATGAAATACAGAAGGCATGTGATAATCAGGAATTCCAAGTTGTAATTTAGTTTGAGTTGTGCAATATGGAGAGAAAAGACAGTATTGTTTGTTTTGCTGTTCATTGTTGTTTACATTGTAATGCCTGATTATCATCTCCACTTAAAAACAAAGCCTTGTTTACCATGAAATCATTGTTTCCTGTTTGCTGTTCCAAATCAATACCCAACAGACACCCTGGGATCTGTGTCACGAAGTTGCAAAGAGTAGTTGGCTTGATACATCTGCTGAGCAAAATCCTGGAACTTGTAATTAGAAAATAAAATAAATTACAGAGGTTTTTTTTACAGTTGTCCAGCTGAAATCGTTCATGAGAAAGGTGCTGGAAAATTGATGTTTGGAGCATCTGCTGTAACTCTGGCTCCAAAACGGCATTTTCTGCTAACGAGAATCCGTTAATACTACATCTCTTTCTAATTGGGTCTGTCACAGTGCAATGGTCGCAGTCTATTTCAGTTCCAGTACTAGTGCAACACCTGAATGAGGCGGTGTTAGCAATATGATATTCCTGTATGCTTTTTATAGTTTGTTTTGACATTAACATGCACAGATATCGGTCATTTGTAGTGTAGCATAGGTGGATTATTTAGCCGCCTAGTCAAGTGTGTTGCCACCAGGGTCACGTTGTGCATCAACAACAGAACACAGGAGCTACAGCATCTCTGCAGTTAACATGTCACTAATAAAACTGCAGGAATGACGCAGTCTAATAAGTCAGTATGTTTGAGAGTGGGATAAGTGTGTATGGTTGAATTGTGTGTGCATGTGAGTGTGTGTGTGGGTGCTGAAGGAAAGGTCCCAGTAAATCTGGTTCTCAGAAAGCTTCTGTTCAGCTAGTGTCCACCTCGGAGACTTGGAGAGGATTGTGGCCACTCGGTTAAAAAGTGAATATTTATTCTGTTCCTATTTAATAAGATGGAAATCAACTTTTGAAATATGAATATGTATTATGTTACAATGTGATGAGAGTAAATGAAACAGTTAAGATAAATATGTTACTATGTAATAAAATGAAGACATGGGTTTTATTCTCTGCTCCTTAACAATGGAATAAAATACAGCTTTGTTATGCCTGGAACTGATGTATGTGGGTCTATACTGCATGTGCGTGTGGCCACGCACCACTTACGTACAAGGGGAGCTCTGCGTGCGTTTACGTCAACCGCCGACCGTTTTAGCTACCAACAAGTCGTCCATTTTTTAGCTATATTTTGGCGAAAATATGTTTTAAATCAGTCTTTCATACTAATGTATAGAGGACTAGTGTATTATTCTACAAAAGTCAGTTAAGAAGTGTGGCTGTACGTCATAGTAAACAGGTCGTTGGGGTGAGTGTTAAGCTAGCAAAAGACTCAATGTGTATGAACATACTGTAACGTTAATCTTTTAAAACTGTCTCGGAGCCTGCTCATCAAGTTTAGGTTAACTGCTCACGTTTAAACAACGAGATAATACATTATTTTTTCTCACAATATGATGAGATGAATTTCCAAACGAGGTTTATGTGGGCTAAACTTTAAACAGATGCTTCTAACTTACATTTTATTGATTTTTCTTAACTGGTGTGACTTTACATTACGTTTTAATTTGTACTGTTTTCACCTTTGCTTTAAATGAGTTAAAGGTGTCAAATAAACTCCCACTAAAATACTGAAAATTCATAAAAACGTTTATTTCAATTTTGTATTTTGAATCCAGAGGCCTTTGCGCGCACGCATCTCATCACCCGATGCGCGCCCCCGTGGGCCAGGCTCAACGGAACTGGCAACTGATGTTTGTCAGTCGCCCTTCAAAATAAAGGTTTATAAAAAAAATTTTTTAGAGATACTTGAATTACACTTTTGTACTCACCTGCACAACACTGGATTGCAAGAAGCAAATATTTTCGACATTAATTAACCTTCTGCTTATCTTAACTGGTAAATCACTTACTTGGTGTAGAAAATGTTAGAAAATATTGAAAAATGTCCTTTAAAATGTCTTTAACCCAAAGTTGACATCTTCTGTTTTTTTTTTCTCCCACGTCAATAGTTGTAACCCAAAACGTTTTAAAAGGGTGTAAATAACATCTTTTCAACTCAATTCAGGATCTGGAATTGGAAATGAAATAACACTTGACAAACGATATGGAGCCATATTATGTTTGTTTGTTATTGGTGTTATTTATGTTTTAAAATAAGTCCCCATCTACTTCAGTAATTTAGAGTGCTGCAATGCTATTTGCTGTGAAGCTCCCAAAAAAATTTTGGACTAGGAAACTTCTCCTGACTTTCCAATGACATGGGGTTCAGTTGATAATGACTGAGAGCAGTGAATTCATCCTTTAATCCAGCCAATGTGGCCAAACGTAATCCTATTGTACCACAATCATATTTCAATTAATCATATTGCAGATTGCATTTCCCGTCTTTACGAGAGTGTGCTTTATTTTGAAAGCAGCGACCGGAAGTAGCACATTCTCCACTCTCTGTGACTTGACTCTGTGCTGAAGCTGCCCTTCGTAATATTAACTCCGCCGTCCAACCGAGAAAATAATGATCCCCGTGCAGAAGCAGCAGCAGCGACGGCC
>OMLP01044607.1:48503-58935 GCA_900302685.1 Spondyliosoma cantharus
AGAATGGGCTCATTTCATGAGTTTGGCTCCCAAATGACAGTGGTGAAATGGTGTGTGTGTGTGTGTGTGTGTGTGTGTGTGTGTGTGTGTGTGTGTGTGTGTGTGTGTGTGTGTGTGTGTGGAGTCTGGTATCACTTCACGTCTTTGATTAGATTAAGGCAGCTTTATCTGCTGGATCATAGGTGTAGTATCACCAACCCTGAGGTATCTCGAGCATGAGGGTCAGGACATTGAGTGTGTGTGTGGCAGCTGTTACTACACTGTTTTGTGTGTAATGTCCTGCTCTTTGTGGTTTTGTCTGCGTGAGTGATGCAGATGGAAAAAGCGGCTATAGGTTAATCTCCTAGGAACTTGTGAACTGGTTTGTGAGGTGTGTGTTTGGCCATTTAGTGCACTCTTGAAACATTCACAGACGTGCACTATCCATTAAACAAAAGCCATTGCAAGAGCTCGTGCTTTTCACTCAGGCCACACAGGAAAAAACAAGGCCGGCCTTGACTTGAAGGTTGCCTCTTTTATTTTATTTTTAGCATCTCTAAAAGCTCTTACGGTAGCTCCCCACTTTAGCGAGGATAATCGATAGAGTTGTCTGATCAATACAGTTGATAGACAGGTTGAGATGCCAAGGATTCTTGCACCTATTATCTGGGGTGCTGAGGCTAAATTTGGATATTCAGGTTAAATATATTGGTCTACTTATAGGTCTGCTGGTGTGCAGCCCATAATAGCTCTGTTTGCCCTCTTCTGAGCACAATTAAGTGTTTTGAATAGATTTTCAAGTGCCACATTATAGAAAGCCAAATGGAGACTTTCGTTATTCTGCCTTTATGCTAATGCTGTTTGAGAGTGTCAATGTAGAAAATTGTTAGCAGACAACGTATGCACGTATTCCTACTTTTGCTAAAGCTTCTTTGTCTCTGCTTCCATCTTTCTGAATATAAACAAATAAAGTTCTCTCCTTGTCTTCCCCTGCAGTACCACCAAGTATGGGGTGCTCACCTTTCTGCCCCGGTTCCTGTATGAGCAGATCAGGCGGGCTGCCAACGCCTTCTTCCTGTTCATCGCACTCATGCAGGTAAACCCCACGCACACAACGGCTCTGTGTTTTGTTTGTTTGGTTTCACTTTGATTCTTTGGCCCACACTGATCCCTCAAATGTTTGTTTTAGTTTATTCCAGGATTCCCAGAGACCCTGCTGTTTTTGAAATACTGAGTTATGGATCATTGAGAGTCATTTTCTAGATGGTGAAAACTTTGGTAAATTCGATCAGAATTGAATAATAATATGAATAATTCATTTTCTTTTTACAAATGTGTCACATCACAGGGTTTTGCCAGAATTAATATATATCAACAGATATTACTAATTTACTCATTTGTACAATTAACTATTGCATGTTGATTTCTCCTTTATTTTTCTGACATTTGTGTAGTTCTTTGGCAACTTAATTATATTGATACTAGGAAGAAATTTGGTTAAAGGTGATCCCTAATCCCACACTGAAGTCGCTACCTGATTGGTTGAGAGCAATTCCTTTCTTTTTTTTTCTCACCATGTTAAAATCATCATGCTCACATGTCTCTGTCCGTTATTCATTTAATGGCTCTGCTAACAGTCTGAGTGTGCAAACTCAACTGGTTATTCTCAGTAGCTAGCCTTTGGCCTTAATGTAATAACTGTTTATCTGTGCCATTACTGTAATGGACCATTATGGATGCTTTAGGCTACTCAACATTCGCTAGTAGCAATGATTTCTGAGTGCTGCTTCTCTTGACTCTCCTCAGCAAATCCCTGATGTATCACCGACCGGTCGCTACACCACACTGGTCCCACTCATCTTCATCCTCACTGTGGCCGGGATCAAGGAGATCATAGAGGACTATGTGAGTACAACAGCATAACTTGTTACATGGGAAGAGGTTAATACTTTTTTTTACTTTTAAAGTGTCTGAGAGAGGGACTTCATATGGTTATCCTTATCTGTGTCTTTACAGAAAAGACACAAAGCAGACAACACAGTGAACAAGAAGAAGACAACAGGTATGGTCTGCATGTATGTGTGCTTGTTAATGTGCATCATCTGTCTGTGATTTTTCCACGAGTGTGCTTGTGTCTATTTGTGTGGGTTTTGTTTTCCTTTCATGGCTGAGTGAATAGCTGTTGTCTGTCACTCACTATAGTGCGGACCCCAGACAAAAGTTTAGTCGCTATGAATACTGTATGAGCGCTGCTCTATAGGCTGACTGATGGCTGTGTTGTCCTTGTCTCTCAGTGCTGCGAAACGGAGCCTGGCAGACGATCATCTGGAAACAGGTATCACTATCATCACAGACCTCATCTTTGTTGCTGTGTCGCTCATCACTGCTCTTGTCATTCTCTTTGCTTCGCTTGGTCTTACGATACAGTTTAATGTACTTTATGGCATGTGTGGTGAGAAGTAATATAGAATAGAATAGAATAGAAATACTTTATTGATCCCAAACTGGGAAATTACCTCGTTACAGCAGCAAAAGAAACACTCTTTACATGACATAAATACGTGACATTAATAATATATCAAGCATTTGAGAAGTGCAAGCTGAAAAGATAAATGTATTTTGGTCACGGAGAAAATAGTAAGTAAATTAGCAAACAATCAAGTAAAATAGAAAATGTAATGACACAACTAAATGTCCCATGTTTTTGCATTGTCTTAGAGGAGTTGCATTTCTTTCTCAATTCCACCTTTTGTGCTGTGATTTCATAATTTCTCGTCTCTGAGTTTCCAGGATTTTCTTGTGTTCTGCTGCTTGTCGTCAGTCGGTCTGTATTTGGTCAGGATCTGTCTGACAGTAAAAAGATACGCTTCAATTAGTATTGATGTTTTAGAACCAGATAACAATTGAGTTTGCTTGTTGCTCTTTGGCTTGAGTTGTCCAATATTCCACATGGGCACGTCTTGTTGGTTGAATTGTTAGATTTTCTCTGTTGGTCCGCAGTTTATCTGAACCCCTCAGTCTTATGACCTGCTTCGTTCTAGTGCAGTCTCTGCCAAGTTAAAGTTACCTGCACGAAATGAACCCCGGGTTGTCTCAGTACAATCCATGTTCATGGTGCAGTATGTTTTCTTGAGATCTGGTATTCCTCCTGAGTGTACTCATTAACTGAGCTCCAGCTGTGTACAGTCTTGCTCCAGCAGGTCAAATCAAATCAAACTTGAGTCCTTTTAATGCGGAGGACAAAAGTGTAGAGTGGGAATTAGACCCCTTTGTTACCAGGATCAGAACAGGTGAAGGAATTTGTTCAGAGCTGCCTTGTTAACCCTAAAATGGCTATTTATTTACTTAATGGCTAGTTGAGAGGAGAGCTTTTGTTGCACATTTCACAGGACTTACTACATAATTTGAGTTAAACGTGCAAACATTCCCCTTCCCCCGGAACGCATCGGTAATGCAGCAGTAAACATTCTCTGGGAACTATGCTAGTGATGTGTGTAGGAATCAACCTTATCTCTGTACTGGAAAAACAAGTCTATGGCCCAAGGTATCAGGACAACAAACAATCTGAAGAGCTGCACTGACTAGTTTACATCTGATGTCACATACTGGCTGTGTTTGAGCTTGTCTGTGTCCCCCGATGAGGCCAACTCCACATGCTTTTCAAACATCAGTTTTTTGATTTTGTTATATAGTGCTTTTGTAACTGTGTAATCCAATGGATGTTTTCTCTTTTGTGTGTTCAATTGTATATATTGCTATTAAGTGTCACAGTATTTTTTCCCATGCTTTAAAAAAATGGACTTTTAGAAATCTACAGTTTTGTAAGGCCAAGATTTTATCTCCCTGAACTAAGTTAAATTGTGAACTCTTCAACTTCGCCTCATTTTCGTCCTCCTCTTATTCTTTCTCTTATCTGCATGGTCCTTATGTCTTATCCTGGTCTGCCTTGTTGCAGTCCTATTCAAACAGTTTAAGCTATGCACTGCTGTGCTCACTGTCACTTTATCTCAGGTCTTCCTCTCTCTCTATTGGTTGTCTCTCATTTGGTCACTTATTAACTTGCATCTTGTTTCCTCTCTCTGTCCTCCTCCCTTACCCCTCCTACTACCCCTTACCCTCTGCCGTAACACCCTCCTTTCTCCCCACCATTCTTTTTTGCACGCTAACGCACTGCTGCATCCTGGCCACAAGGTGGCAGTAGGAGACATAGTGAAGGTCACCAATGGCCAACACCTTCCAGCTGACATGGTTATTGTGTCCTCCAGGTCAGACTGTGTGCTTGTGTGTGTTTGTTTGGACACATTTATGTGTGTTTGTTTGTTAATGTACATGTGTTTTAATCATATGCTGTGTGTTATACTACTAGTATGTAGAGATGGAGAAACCAGCAGATGGTTAATAAGAATAACAATATTAAAAATCACAAGTTATTAGCACAAAAAGTATCAATTGTTCAATATTCAAAATTGTCATCGACTAATTTCCTGTGATTGATGGATGAATCATCTTAAGCACTACAATGTTTTGATGCGACTCTGCCTCTTCTCCTCAGCGAGCCACAAGCCATGTGTTACACTGAGACGTCCAACCTGGATGGGGAAACCAACCTGAAGATCAGACAGGTACAGGCACAGGAGCAAAACCTAATATAATGTTAAGTTTAGATACAGTATTTCTTTACTTTGATAACTGCGATGGGTCACCAATGCTAAGAAGCTACTTGCTGACTTGAAAGGAGGTTAGTGATCTAGATGGAGTAGATGGTTGCTGTTGTTTTAGAAACATCAATCCCTGTTCACTAAAAGTGCTCCCTCAACAAACTTTCCTTGACTTGTCTTGATAAATTTTTTTCCAGGGTCTCACACTCACTGCTGGTGCTCAGTCCTTGGAGGATTTGATTGCTCTGTCTGGCCGTCTGGAGTGCGAAGGCCCCAACAGACACTTGTATGACTTCACTGGTACACTGCGGCTGGAAAACCAGAAGTAAGACACTCACACATACTGATCAGTTACTGATTGATGCTAGTAATTGTATTGCCAATATTATAGGCTAAATCTTCTCTTAACTTGTTAGTTAATAGTATCTAAAAAGCATCTCGTTATAGTCTATAAAATAGTCTATAGAATAGACCTGGCCAAGACAGAAGGATAGAACTACTTACATATCATAAATCTGATAGTGATCTCATCCAGCACAAAAAAGAGAATATTTACAAATCAGGAAAAGTTTAGACTGTCGTATTAAAAACATTTGCATTCTTCATTGATTAAAAATAAATTGATTTAAAAAGGATTTTATAAAATACTAATACCAGAAGACAACTATGTTGATGAATGTTCTCAGTCATCCAGGACATTGGAATTCTAAGTGCTATATTGTAGGCAACTGGACTTGAAGAATAACTAAAAAATGTCACCCCAAATCTGCATTCATATATAATGTTTTGTTGCTTATCACCTCTCTTGTTCTCCTCAGTCCAGCTCCTTTGGGTCCAGACCAGGTGTTGCTGCGCGGCGCCCAGCTCAGAAACACACAGTGGGTTGTGGGAATTGTTGTATACACTGGCCATGACTCCAAGCTGATGCAGGTAAACCCATTATTTTGTCTGTGTCTTTTTTCAAAAAGCCTGACAGCAAAGGAATTTTGTGTTTAATTTGATGGGTTTTTTTTATACTTTGAATCTCCTTTCCTTGTTAAGTTCATAGCAGTAGTTTAGAACTTTTAATTGACTGTATGGTAGAGCACATCCAAGCTGAGTACTTTTAATCCTCCATCCCAGTGTTGGGATTGCTGACACATTTTTTCTGCCAAAAATGATTTTAAATAGATTTAATGTTAGCTTTGTTTTTCTAACTGTGTATGTCTAATTAAATTAGTGAGGCAGACGTGTTTCAAGAGTTTTTCTCTCCAGGGAAATCAGTGTAGCACAATTAAACTTATCCAGCACTGTCTCTTTGTGAGTGTTTTTGAGTTTTTAATTAGTTGCATTCATTGACCTCTTCACCTGCCAGAATTCCACCAAAGCGCCGCTGAAGCGCTCTAATGTGGAGCGGGTGACCAACATGCAAATCCTGGTCCTGTTTGGCATCCTGCTGGTCATGGCCCTTGTCAGCTCTGTGGGTGCTGCCATCTGGAACATAGAACACACTGAAGAATCCTGCTGGTACCTGTCCCGGGCTGGTGAGAACCCAGACACATACCACATTTCACAACCTGAAACTAAATGAATAATAAGGAATAATGCACAATTTAAAGATCAGTAATTAAGTGAACATCGTGTGTTGGTGCAGGTGACATCTCCACAAACTTTGCATATAACCTGCTGACATTCATCATCCTGTACAACAACCTGATCCCCATCAGCCTGCTGGTCACTCTGGAGGTGGTCAAGTTCACACAGGCCCTCTTCATCAACTGGGTACGTGTGTTTTTTTGTAATCCATATTGTTGTCTTAACCTATGCACTAAAATATTCCTGATCGCTTGCTTTGCTTGTGTTCTGTTTTCCCCTCAGGACGAGGAGATGTACTACTCCGAGACAGACACACCGGCCATGGCTCGAACATCCAATCTTAATGAGGAACTGGGCCAGGTCAGTTCCTACTCCTCCTCATAATCAATGACTATAGACTGGAAGTCAGAATGCCCAAAATAACCATTACATACACGCTGAGTCAGTACATGCCTGGTAAAACCGTTTGAGTTTACTTTTTATGGTTTATTGTCTGTATTCTCCAGGTGAAGTATCTCTTTTCCGACAAGACAGGAACCCTCACCTGTAACGTCATGCACTTTAAGAAGTGTACCATTGCGGGGATAACATATGGGTCAGTCATCTATTTTTTGTACATTCATCTTATTTGTTAGGTCTATCTCTTAAAGTAGCCACCTACTAAAAGAAAAGTAGCTTAGAATGCCACTCAGTTCACTTTTAAATGAGTTTCCTTTGATCCTTACTTGTTTAACTAATTAATGTCTTAGACTAACTAGTAGTAAAGGATTAGCTGTTATCTTGCATGCACAATCAAATAAACTAATCAACTCATCAACTGATTCCTTTCGCAAAACAACCTCATTCATCACTGCAGCCACTTCCCTGATCTTGACTGTGATCGTTCGATGGAGGACTTCAGGTTTGTGACCTTCTCCTCTGCCCTTCTCATCCGTCTTTGCCTGTCTAATATTCTTCTCTTCTTTTGAAGCTCTCCGTGCTTTGAGAAATGAATGTACTGTGCACGCTTCGATCAGCTCTTTTTCCCGTATTTTAGCCTGCAATGCTATTTGAATGCCAAAAACTAAAGTAACTCCAGTCATAAATAGCCTTTTCTTGTCTCACAGCAATCTGCCGTCCAGCAGCAATAACTCTACAGAGTTTGACGACCCAGCTCTTATCCAAAACATCGAGAAGAATCATGTAGGTGTCTCTGAAGCTTTTCTCATATTTATTTATTATAACAAACCTACTCTGTGCAAAAGGGAGTAGAGGATGCTGTTAAAAACCACTCTGTTTGTTTGTACGTGTTCAGCCTACATCACCTCAAATCTGTGAGTTCCTGACAATGATGGCAGTGTGCCACACGGTGGTCCCAGAGAGAGAGGAAAACCAGATAATTTACCAGGCCTCTTCGCCAGATGAAGGAGCACTAGTCAAAGGGGCCAAAGGGCTCGGCTTTGTCTTCACTGCAAGAACCCCGCATTCAGTCATAATCGAAGCTGTAAGTGTGTATGTGTGTGGTTTACTGCTATAAGAGCTGCTTTTTGTAAAGTTAGGAGCTGACATTTTATTGTGTGTTTCAGAGAGGAAATGAGATGAGCTATGAACTGCTGAATGTGCTGGAGTTTTCCAGGTAGCAATCTTATAAATGTTCTTCTCAGTCAGTAAATAACTCTGTAACATAAGACTGTTTCGAAACTAAACCCTCTGTTTCCTTTACAGTAACCGCAAACGTATGTCTGTGGTGGTCAGAACCCCCGACGGGAAGCTACGGCTGTACTGCAAAGGAGCTGTATGTTTATCTCATCATGATTTTTTGATTCAGCCTTCTGAACGTCTTTAAACATTTTTTATTAAATGCTGAATTTCTCATTTTGTCGTCTTGCAGGATAATGTCATTTTTGAACGTCTGACTGAGGCGTCCCAGTATAAAGACTTAACTGTTGCTCATTTGGAGCAGTTTGCAACTGAAGGTAAGAAAAAGGAAAAAAGACAAAGGGAGAGGATGTGATGTTTGAGTGTCTCTCTGTTGTTTGTTTGACTGGATATCATTTCTGTTCTGTCTGCTTCTCAGTGTTCCACCTGACAAACATTTTCAGACTGCTCACTTCCATTTTGAAAGTAATAATCCATTCCTGCCCCATGATTGCACTGATTATTCGTCTTATCCTCCTCGCATCTGTCCAGGCCTGAGGACTCTGTGTTTTGCCTATGTGGACCTGGAAGAAGAAGCCTACCAGGAATGGCTAAAGGAATACAATCGTATCAGCACAGTGCTGAAAGACCGGGCCCAGAAACTAGAGGAGTGTTATGAACTGCTGGAAAAGGTAAACACTCCATCTCTTTCTCTGCAGTGATATGTACTGCTGACCTCTGATCTTATAAGAGATGTATTGGTGAAAAAGTGGCTGGAAGTCTTAAAATATATTTAAAGAGTTAAACCATCTAAAAAAATCTCTACCACTTCAAATGATTTGGTTTTAAAAGCCGTATGACTGAGCAATAACATTTCCAGGGAGGACAGGTTCATTTTTGAATGAATTTGTTTTTGTAGCAGATATACACTCAATAGAATTATGTACAGATTGATGGAACTCGAAGCAGGGACCTGCAAGAACCTAAAATCCACACACACTAAACTCACACACACAAACCCATCCTTCATGTGTGCCAGCAGGTGGCATAGTGGCTCCACTGATTCCCACCCTCCAATAAACACAGTCCTCCTTCATTACTCATCACAGCTCATAAGCTGCAATACACAGTCACATTTCTGTTTAAGGTGTCTTTTCTTTTAGCAGAATGTAAAGGGATGATGGTCAGAAGGCTAGCACTGAATGGGTAAAAACTGAAAGAAAGACTTCAGAGGTTCTGGTTGAGAGGAAATTCAGAGAAGCGTCGAACTGATAGGCGGGAAAACCGAGGATTTAGCATAGAGAGCCGAGGTGAGAAAACTAAGTGAAGAGGGGAAAAAAAGAGGAAGCAGGAGGTGGAGGAGGAGGGGGAGCACAGACTGGGAGACCACAAGGGTAATTACCTGCACCAGCCTGCCAAAAGCCCCATAAAACTGGAGTCAACAACACAGTAGTGTTAACATGTGTGTCTGTGCGAGTGTTTGTGTGTGCGTCCGAGTGTGTCTAATGAGGGTACACATGCATTTAAATGCTGAACAAATTAAAGCAAGGGGGGAAAAGGTAATGGGTTACTTTTTGGCTCGAAGACAGAGAGTTGGTAGAGAGGCCCAAACTGAGCTGCTGCATCAACTGAACTGAACTCGCTGGCATCGGCTCCTCTTTAAATTAGACATGGATGATGTTCTGTGGAGAGAAAGAGCCCTCACATACAGGCTGGAGATGCTGAATTTGTAGCCTAAATATGATTTTAACCAACCCTCCTGTTTTATTCCATATTTTGTCTACTTTTTCTGTCTCTGAAGCTGTCACGTCTTCTGTTCCACCAACAGAACTTAATGCTGTTGGGAGCCACAGCCATAGAAGATCGTCTCCAGGCTGGCGTGCCAGAGACCATCGCCACTCTGATGAGGGCTGACATCAAGATCTGGGTTCTCACTGGAGACAAGCAGGAGACTGCCATCAATATAGGTGAACACATTTAAAAATAAAAACAGTGGACAAAATGCGATTTTAAATTGGAAAGTGAGCGCGGTGATGTAGGCAAATCCAGCGGTAATGTGGAATTCCCCTTATCACTGCAGCCTGATGTGTATGTATTGTGGAGTAAATTAAATCATGGCTGGAAGAATCACTGGCCTTATGCATGCTGTGAAATGCCAGACATGTCTCCAATCTCGAAATGTTCTAGTGGCGAGTGGATACAAAAGCTGCACAGCAATCACATTAGTGCGATGGTTTGTCTTGGCAGTCATGAAGGAAGTTGGTGGCAGATGTCCACAAAAACAAGACATGAAAAACAACATTTTCTGAGTAAACACCTTATTGCCAAGTTGGGACATCCTATGGCACTTGGTCATGGTGACCAAACTGCACCCTTTACCTGTATTAGTATGTATATTAGAAATCTTAGGCACAAATTTATAAAGCAAGATTTACTAGGAATACATGACATTTCCAATTTAAATGTGTCCAAAAAATATTAAGTTTAGCAGACTAGTAATTGTATTACAGACCCAATAAACATATTACGATGTCTGGAGGCTGATTGAGGAGAATGGATTCAGTTAGCTGTGTTCGAGAACGGAGCAGGATTTCACGAATCCA
>OMLP01044609.1:0-10709 GCA_900302685.1 Spondyliosoma cantharus
GATGGAGCAGGTCTTGTGGAGGGTGGCCCATAATGCAGCCTTTTGTGCTGGGTTGCTTGGTATTTGGGGTCATTTTCCAGTCTCTTCTGTAAAGTTGAACACAGTTCAATGTTGATGATGATTATTTTTATTAGTAGTAGTCCTATTTTTCTGCATTTTCTTGACTTTGAATGGGAGCATCTGTAACGCTGCAATTTCCCGTCGGGCATCAATAAAGTATTTCTGATTATGATTCATATATTATAAAGTCGGTTGTCCATATTTAAACTTAAATTTAGTGAAACAAGTAGACAGTATGTTGTCACATTTACATGTCAGGATCTGGTTGTTATACACAGATTCAATATTTAACTGTCATGTATCATCACAGTAACAGCGTTATATACATTAGCAGCTGTAAACACTCATAAAAACATTATGAAATGGTTTGGTGCCGACCTGTATACTGAACATATGAGGAGTGGTTAACGTTTATAATCATCAGAGAACGTTACAGACGTTTTCATGCAGTGTGGCAAACTGTTTATCGTACATATTCTTGATTAGCAGTGGTTATATTAGTGAGACTGCTATGAATATTGTACACAAACACTTTTTTATCATACCAATATTTTATATATTCAAAAGCTTACCGTGCGTGGAGTTGTTGGGTCCTCCGCTGAAAACAAACATTAAATCACTCTGCTGTTGAACAACCTTTGAACATCTTCACTTCAAGAGAGTGCAGCCACAAACATGCCACAAAGAGAAGTACACAGCCACTGGGTCTCAGGTGATTGGTCCTCTCACTCTGCATCAAAGAGCATCACACACACTGATGTAACTTTTAGTGTTGTAGTGAAAATCTCCAGTATTTCTACCAGCCTCTTCTTTGAAAATATCGATCTTTTTTGTTTTTTGTACTGCAGAAATTCTAATATGTTTGCAGAAAAATGTGAAGGTTTGTTGACTTGCTCTGAACATGAAGCTCTGAAGAAATAATTCAGTCTATTCAGACTGGAGCGAACATGTGAGTCAGGAGAGCACTCTTGATATTTGAGTACATGTGAATACAAACATGCGGTACAGTTGTACAAGGCAACTACATTGTATATTGACCCTAAATACAAAATCTGTTGCTGAAAAAGATGATCGTATAGCAGGGTGACATGCAGAAAAAAAAGACATTTGTGCTAATGCGATCCTCCCTGTATAACTAAAGGCTTAAAAAAAGAAATTGTTGATTGAAATCCCTATCAGATCCCAAGGCAGCAGGCGCCTCGGATTGTAATAGCCTCAGGAATGAAAGATCCGAGCTGCAGATAGCCTTTTCCCCTTCTGACAGCATTGGCTGCTCCTTTTGAAAAACATTTCTAAGAGTCCGGAATCTGCTAATGGCATTTTCTACAGAGTTGGTCTCACACACACAAAGCTTTTTGTTCCCTACATTTTCATCTTAAAGTGCCAATTTTTAGGCTTCGGAGACTTTTCTCCCAGCTGTGGTGATTGGCACTAAGCCGTCTTCGCTGTAGACTTTCTGGAATTCCCTTAGCTGTCAATCAATGCAGAGGCATCTTCTACCTGAAGTTTTTTTCTTAATGAAAGTACGGAATGGTGTCAGTGAAGTGCAGAGGAAAACGAGCATTTGACTTTAATGCACCATCATTTTTTAACCATTCCAGCTGAACAGGAGTGCATCGGTACATCTGCTGTATTCCTCAGTGTTGTGACAGCTTGACACAGAAACAGGAGAAGAGCGCTGCAGATGAAAGGCGTTGTTACAGAACCAAAAGGCTTACACGCAGAAAGGGGGATGAAATCAACTTGGGAAATGCTTCCACCCTTCTCGTCATGCCTCTGAATACCATCCAGCGCGAACACAGCAGGAATATCAAAACAAAATAAAGAGAAAAGGAAAAAACCCCAGGAAGCAGCAGAAAAAAAGCTTTTTCCACCCTCTTGAAGTGCTATAGAGGCAACCAAGGGCCCCGCGGGTGACGACAGGTCTCTCCCAGATGTGAACTTGTGAACTTCACCTTTTCCTCACCTATGAGGTTAGGATAAAAGGTCAGCCCTCCTACCTAAGCGCCTGTGTTTGTATTTGTTTCTGTCTGCCTTAGGGGGGAGATTTTGCTGGTTTGCGTTTAGTGAGCAAGCATGTCTCAGCATGATTCAAAAGGAGCACACACACACACGCACACACACACTTTCAGCCCCCCATCAACATATCCAAAACCTTTTGTTTTCCTCCTATGAATTGCAGAAGTGATGACACCGGATTTAAGTGGACGCCTGGGAGCCCTGTCGCCTGTCTCTTAGAGATTATTCCACTGACGCCTAAAAATTTGTCACCAGACGACACCCAACAGAACACAGAGGGCAGGGGTTTGTGAATAACAACATGTTCCCTCTGTGTTTTTAAGCATTTCAGCTCTGTGTCCCGCAATTTCAGCCAGAAGTCACTTTGGCTCGAATACACAGTGTGTGTGTATGACTTTCCACAAGTAATTTTTCTCTGTGGCGCCAGCTTGTTTCATGCGTCCCCCTTTGCTTAAGCTGCTGCTTTAATGGAAGAGAGCTGGAGCCTGGCCAGCAGCCATCCCAGGCAATGAATTGGACCCGAGCCCTGAATCAGGCTGAGCAGCTCGGAGCTCCATGCCTGACAACTGGCTTGATTTAGTGCCATGGCAGGGGCAGGGCGCATCTCTGCGGGGACAGCCCATGTATCTCTACCTGCGGCTGCTACCCTGCCAAGCTGCCCTGCTAACAACTTTTGGCAGGGAGTTGAAAATGAAGTGCGTTGATTCCGTGTTTTCTTTTACCTCCAGCCTTTACTTTTTGTCTTTCTTGTTTTGCTGTACACAAAGTCTGATATCCAGACAGACACACACAGAACGTGCAAATGCACTTGAACCCTCACGAGAACCTTCCATCGACTTCTCGTTCCACAACTAAACTCAAAAGGTCATATATCCGTACAAATCAAGTTGTGATTTCCAACGATTGTGCAACTGGGTTTGGCACTGCAAAGGACACTCTCAAATGTCAGTGGTGAGGTGTCAGCTATATCTCTTTCTCTATATGAATTTCCTATTAGGAATAGTTTCTCAATAAAGTGAAGAAGGGCAAAATGACCTTTGCCATCGTCAGTACAAACACAAACAGTGGCAGACACATAGTGAGACCTGGATAAAGTCGTACCCTTGCTCACAATGGGAGGCCCTCCACTCTCACCAGCTCTCCAAAAAGGACTTTGTTAGCGAGATGAAGCTTTTTCTCCCGCCGCGGTGAGGCTCCAGGTATGGCTGAGTGCAGCTTAATGAGGCGCCTCACTTAACCTCTCCCTCACCTTCGTCTTCCTCATCTCCCACAGCGGCAGGGCACAGCAGCCCGAACACCCTGACCCTCTGGGAGAAAATTCATCATCTGCCAATTTATGTGTGTTTGGGAGAAATTCTGTGTCTTCATGCTGTGCTTTCAGCAAGCATAGAAGTTTCAAAACATTTTTCTCAGAGATGCAACAAGCGTTTATCTGTGAAAACAAGCTGTAGCAAGGGTATGTCTCTAATCTATCTTTCAGTTATATCAATTAGATTGTAATCACATCATTGCCTTACATGCAGCCTCTGTTTTTTCTTTGTCTTTTTATACTTTTCAGCCTCTGAGGGTCGTGACTCTCGCTCCTTTACCCGTGGAGGGCAGCGGCGCCCTGGCAACCATCACCAAGTCTGTCCTGCAGGTCGACGATCCCGACAATCCAGCCGATGTCCTGGTCATGGTCCTTGAGCCGCCCCGTCACGGCCGACTGACCCGCCTCCATGGTGACCGGGCACTCAGCCGATTCAAGCTGGAGGAGCTGTCACGGGAACAGATCCAGTACATCCACGATGGCTCTGAGGGGACGGAGGACGGGGTGGTGCTGCAGGTCAACGACGGCCACAGTTACAGGAATATTCTCCTCCAAGTACACATCGATCAGAAGGTAGGAAGGACAGAGGGGGAGGATGGGAGATGAATAGCTCAGAGTCTCAAAGGACTCTTTACTTTTTCTTTTTCATCTACAGTGACATCAATCAGGGGTTACGTTCAGCACACAACTATATGGTGCCGTCAAAATATCTTGCAGCTACAACTTTCAAAGGCTCTCTGGTGTTTAATTTAGAGTCATCCTGTGGTGCGCCGGCTCAGTTCAGAAATGTCAGCAGAGTCAAAAGACCTGCATCGATCCACTCCGATACTGGATGAAGTTCTTGCCTGGATGTTACACAATGGAGCCAAATTAGTTTGTTGCACCTAAAAGCTCCAGTGCCTCTTCACCAACTATAGTTTTCAAACTATCAGATAGTCAAGAAAGAAAGAGAAAAAAAACAATGGATTTTTTCAAAAAGATCATCTTGAGGGCTGAGTCAAAGTGCAGACGTTCACAGAGAGTGGAAAAATAATGCATCTGCTCAAAAGCCCACACAGAAATCACTTCTACTGTGGAATAACAGCAGAATCAAATCTGCTGCATCGTATATATATACAGTACTTGTAGCATGCAGTGTTATGTGAAAGGCTTAGTTACAAAAATATTTTCGGTGGTCCTAAAAAAGAAACAGCACTATTCCATTGGGCTAATCAGTAGCATTATTCGATTTTAGATTTGCCTTTATTGTCACTATAACAAGTACAGCGAAATTGGACCATCAACCCGTCCTTACATATACAGCAAAACAATACATATAATGGACAGACATGACAGGATGACTGGCGAAAAGTGGGGGGAGGAAGAGGGGAGAACAAGGGGAGAGAGGAGGAGAAAAAAAAGAGCAGCTCCATACTATGCTTCCAAGGGGGGGGGGTACAGTGTGGGACCAGAAAAAAAAAAAAACTCGGTACAATTAATTTATATGCATACATTACAAACATACTCGAAACAACTTGGACCGGGGGAGGGGGGAAAGGGGAGCAGGCAGCCAGCCAGCATTTTCTTTTGCCTTTTGCCGTCTTGTAAATCCGGCATATTGTAGCCTTGTTTTAAGGGGCGCTGCAGCCCCCTCAGCACCCCTAGTACTGCACTGATGGATGTATATAACGCAGTGTGTCCCAATCTTTTTACACAAGAACCCCTACCTGACAAAAAAATTAGACCATGGGACACCATTTGAAACAGTTTTGCATCGGGGTTTGATAAGATTCTCACAGAATTTTTAGATGTTTTATTACAGAAAGTGTAAAAAACCTTTGACCAAAACAGTCCCACACTCATTGTGTCATTTTTGGATGGAATTATAGTGAAAACAAAGTATTCCGAGATATGCGAGAACCCTTTAATGTTGCAGTTGTAAGAAGTAGATAAAAATATTCCTCTTGGTTTTAGTCCGCTACACAGTTGAGTTAGTACTGAGTTAGTATTTACTCTCTGACTTGCTGAAGTAATGCTTCTCTAAACATTTTTGACATCCACTGTCTTCCTCTAAACTCCTTTAATTGCCTCAACTTCACTACTCATCACACTGATTCCACATTGACGTGTCCACACAGTGTGCTCTGTCGACTTTATCCCTGATGATGGTTTGCTGGAGGCATGGACTGATCCTCGAATATTTAAACACTGATACAGGAAGTGCAGGGCGGGATTTAAAAAACAAAACAAACGGCAGCCGTTATCCCTCCTCTGTCATCGCCTCTGGTGAAGTTTTAATGACAAGAACACAATCATCTGGCAACAAGCGGCAGCCACCGTGACCGAAGGGGAGAGGGGGAGAGGGGCGGGAATGTTCGGCGTGAGACAAATTGGCATCTAAGTCAGCATGAGCATGAGCGCGCACGCACACACACACACACACACACACAGGATGGGAGACAAGGTTGGACCTGCTTCCAGCACTGAAGATGTCTAGACAGACAAGAATTAGAGATGCGTTTGTGTCAAGGAGGGTCCTGTCAAATATCGAAATATACTTGTATGTGTGTGTTTGAGTGAGTGTGTATGTGTGGGTGTGTGTTCAGGAATCAGTCTTCTTCGCGCGCCTCTCACCGCTCTGTGAATCTCCCACTGTGGACCTCTCACACCTCTGATGCACACATCCGCTGTAGACTCACACATACAAAGCCGGCAGACTGATTTACATACACACATGAACAAACTAAGAAGAACTTTTCACACCAGCGCAGAGCTGATACGGCATTTTGAGTGAAGGTAGAGGGAATTAATTTCAATGAAAACGCACCAGATACTTAAAAAAAACAATTGAATAGAAATACATTCACTTTAATGCTTTCTGATGTTGTTTATGTCTTGTCGAAAAACAAATCGGATGCTTTGAGGACATATTGAGCAACATCCAAGTCAAGTCTCCAGTCTTCATTTGCAAATTAAGATGCCGACATCCAGCCTTACTCTTGCTTGTGTCACTGCAGTACACCATCATCTGCAACAGAAATCTGTTCGATCAGCCAACTTATATGTTGCCGTATACGTACTCGTAATAGCTTTAGTGGTTGGAACTAGTCGGAAGTTGATCATTTAAGATTGTTGATACAGTACATTTTCTTAATTTGGTCACACTCAATAATAGGATTAATTGTTAAATGCATTAGCCTTGTAGTTTTGGTGTAGAGTGAGTCGTCCACTAATCAGTAGGTCGGTGTTTTGTTCCCTGGATTCCCCAGCCGCTCGTCGAAGTATCTTTGTGCAAGAGACAGAACCCTAAATTGCTCCGATGAGCAGGTCGGCACCCTGCATGTCACCCTTTGCCATCAGTGTGTGACTGTGTGTGTGAATGGAGTGTGACAGGGGTTGTAAAGCACCATGAATTGCTCAGTAGACTGGAAAGAATGCAAGACCAAATCACAAGTCGAGCCAAGTGTCCAACTAGTCATCTCTCAATTATGTCATATCTCATAGTCTTTATTTAACTTGTCTCGTGTTTAAGGTGTATGAAGGACAAACACATAAGCTATATCTGGTGAAAACAGACTCCAAAGATGTATTTCCTGCTTTCTCTCAGACAGACAGTCAGAAGAGGTGACTCCACTTGGGTGAACTTGGGTTTAGATTTCATATAATTGAAAAGGCAACCTTGATATGATCCTACACAAAATCCCACCTCGCTGTGTGCCAGTTATACTTTAGTCCTGGCAGCGGAGAAACTTCTTCTCTGATGTGTTTTTTCCGTTTGGGTTTTGGAGGGCAACCCTGTTTTGTCTGGCTGCATGCAGATGGTCTGCTTCAGCCTCAACTCCTCTGCTTTTCTCCCGTCTGTAAATCGATAACATCCCACATGCACTCCCACCCTTTCTCTCTCTCTTTCACTCTCTCTTTCTCTCTCTCTGTCTCTCTCTCTCTCACTCACACACACACACACACACACACGCACGCACACACACACACCAGTATCCATTTACGGTAAAATGTCCTGATGCTGCATTCTGTCGTGCATTAGACAGAGCAAGATGGACAGCGTGATGGAAGGCTGAGAGAATGGCCTTGATTTATGTCCGGGGCTTTTGGATGCGTCCCAGCAGCGCCAGTGTCCCCACTTCATCCCTGTTGCCTCTCGCTTGATCTACACAGGGAGATCACCAGAGAATAGAGATCTGTATGGAAATACAGGGAGAGGAATACCAGTCTTCCCCAAGCACAGCAGAAAAAAAAGAAAAGCTTAATTTCACAGGTGTGATGGTGTACACTTGAACGAGGAAGATCTGCAAAAGAAAAGAATTCAGTGCGAGTATGACCCAGATTAAAACACAAAAATACATTTTGCAGTTGGATATGGACAATTAAAAACAAGAAGTGGCACCCCAAAGTTAAACATTTAAATCCAGAGGTGCCACATCTCTGTTCTCCTGTGTTTTCTTGGTTTCCTTCCATCTACTTGGTGTGCAGTTTAATGATCTTAACTCACTCCAGGATTTCTGGATATTCAACTTCAATTTGGAAGTTCAGATCTCCAGCTGCTATGAAAAGGTGCCAGTGTGCCTGCTAATGAAGATAAAACTGGCATGAAAGAGAGCAGTGCAAGAAAAGAATCTGAAAAAAATACAAATAAAAATAGAAATAAGATTAGAGGAGATTAAAACCCAAATCTACTTAAAGGAACCCCTCAATGAAGACTTCATGAACCCTGACTGCCTCCACAAAAATAAAGCCCTGAGTGATTATTGGCTCCGCCTGGATTTGAACGGACCTGGGACAATGAATCCTTAGTTTTCAGAGTGTGGCACTCTCTCTGGCACTCTTTGTACTTGCGAGCCCACCATCCAGGCTGCAGCAGTGGCTTTCGATGCCAGGCTGCGCCGGGGGACAATAGCCTTCCTGAAAGTTGGATTACCAAGCTCTAAAGCAGGAGACTAATCAGTCCAGTAATGACCCCCTGATGGATGGACTTTCTCTCTGCTGAGCCTGAGCCCTGAGCAGCTCGACTGAATAGGAAGCAGGACCCTTGGCTTTCAATTACTGTCTCGGGGAGAACACTTTGAGCCTCTAAAAAAAACCCTCAGGCTCTTCTGTTCTCCGGCACAAATGGAAGGGAATGGGATAATTTTTTTTTTTGATCAGCTGTCCTGCTTTGGAAGGGTAATAGCTCAACTCTGTTGTCAAGCAGAAGAGGGAGCCTGAGTGCTTTGAGTACAGCTCCTCTCCTGTTGAGGCATCATTGCAAAGAATTAGTTTTGACTTGTTTAAGCGATACTGCATATCCCAAGTCTGTTATTACGTTTGAGATTGCTCTGATTTGTTTCTGTGAAAGAATCGCCCTATTTCACACAGCCTGATGTTTACTATTGCCACATGCTCCCATTTTAGACACCATGTCTCTCATTAAGATTAAATCAGAATTTGTAGCCAATAAGGTTTGGTGGATGACTTCCACTTACTGTTTGACAGGTCCATCAGCCCGTCCTGTTCACCCCCAGTGGAATTATGGAAATTTGAAGGATGAAATGTCATTGTCATTACAACAGCATGACCATCAGACCCGGCAGCTAGACGATGTTTTATGGATGACCACCACTCAGTCTTGGCAAAGTCATTTATTTCTTTTTTTGTGGACTGCAGCCAAAAGCCCTCAGTCTAGCATTGGCTCCATTTACAGTCCATCTCAGACCTGCTGTCCCAAAGGTGTCTGAAATTACACTTTTCACACATTTGCTCTGAAAAGGAAAAGAATAATGTTAGTTTTTTTTCCTAAACTATGTTTTGGCCATCATTAGGAAATGAAAGAGCGCTTTTCTGCAGTATTGGCTTGTGTACAAACCCCCTATCCCCTGTAAAATCTTGTTGTTTGTCATTGAAATGGTCTGTGGCACGATCCTCCTGCTCCTGTGTGACCCTATTTTATCAGGTCCAAACTATGGAGTACCTCTAATCCAAATCAAGACATTACTGGGGTTTTTTCTTCAAATATGTAGTATCCCAAAGTATTAAATAATGTTCATAATCTGAGCATAGTGGAGTCATTGAGAGGTTACGCTTGACACAAGAAGTCAGGCAGTTAACCCAATTAAGATCTTCACAATAATACAGTGAACACTTTAATAGGTGTTTGCCTTTGACCCATAACCCACCATTAAGTTTTAGTTTCCAAGAGACACTAGTTTGAACACTTTATATGAGTGTCCAAATCAGTCCTCATTTTTGTGACTCACTGCTTATTCAAGTCCGAATCTCAAGCTGCTGGCTCTGCTGGTCACGTGATTTTATGATGTTAGATCAAAAGCTGAGAATTGTGTGCACTAAAAGATAGCAACATTTTGCTGAATGTAAACCAGTCCTACAATTAATGTAGTCTGAGCTAAAGACTTAATCTGAAGATGTAACATTAGCTCAATCATACTGTAAGCTTTGCACCAGGCCATCATACAGTCAATGTACAGAGTGATAGTGGGAACACTCATGCCTCTGTTTTATTTGTTTAATTCACATTCTCACCTTTCTCTCTGTACTTCGTTTCTTGTAAATCTAAAGTTCAGTTTCTTGGCTTCTCAGAGGTCAAAAAGCAGAGAAATTTCCATGAGCTTTGAAATTTTTTTTCGAATGTCTGAGAGAGATAGGACTATCCATCATCTAATGGGGCAACACAAATCTTGTTCTTGGGGGAAAAAAAACTCAATAGATTTGAGTGTTATTCAAGACAGAAAATTAGAAGATCGCCATTTGGGGATCCAGCTCCAGGTCAAAGAGACAGAAAAGTTAGATGTCTGGGGAAATCTGGGGAATATTGGTGAACTCGTGAATCCTAAAACATTCCTTTGACTTCTTTTATTTTTGTGGAGTCTGCTGTGTCCTTGAGAGGAGTTGGTGGTCATCAGGAGTGGCTGATAATCCCCTGGATGATGTGGTCCTCTGAGTTAAAAGCCTGTCATGCTGACTTATGTGTTTTCTCTTTGCCGGGCAAGCCGCTGCTCGTCTGCTATTCTTTGCGTGCTGCGCTGAAATAGTGTGATTTGGATCAGCAGGCAGAGGAGCCACAGATGGTCTGCAGGTTGTTATCTGCAAACACAGGCAGCCTCACAAGCACATGCACTCATTCTCACACACCTGCGCACACTTAGAATCACCTACAGCCACAGTGTTTATGCAATTACACTAATCTCTGGCGGTAAATGTTCGTGTGTGTGTGTGTGTGTGTGTGTGTGTGTGTTTTCCCAGTGTACCCACTTTTTCGGCCATGATGACCAAATCCCACAGGCCGGTGGCAGAGAGACATGTGTGACCTTGACTTTGTGTTACCACTGGTCAG